>JAEANM010004941.1:0-15994 GCA_017656035.1 Myanophis thanlyinensis
TTTCACTGCATATCGTACCATGTATGACTGTGTATGTGACCAATAAATTTGAAATTGAAATTGAATTGAATTGAATTGGAGGAGCCGCATATAAGTGTTGATGGCACGTGCAAAGCACTGTACTTTTAGGCACTGGTAAGTAAAGGTTCGCCACCACTGGTTTAGACACACTGCTTCCTATTTTAATTTAAAGGTTCCCATAACATCTGGAAAGAGCCAAGGCACTCTTTTTAATGCTAAAGATGGGGAACAAATGCAGAATCAGCTGCCTTCTCTCTGGCACCAAGATGAATTTGGTGGAGTTAACAGTCATGGGGATGGTGTACTTTTGGGGGAGATTTCACTTTTAAGAAGCAGGAAAAAGCATCATTACCCGTTAGCAAGTTTCAGTTTTCCACAACTTGATGAACGCCATTCCCTTTCCATTCCAACGCTCATGAAAAATCCTCTCTTTTTTTCTACCTGTGTTCCTCATTACTCTCATGTTACCATGGTGATTATTCCCAGGCTACACGCGTGAACTCTACTGCGCGAGCTGGGAATTCCCGATTCCAGAAACTTCTTGGCCAGAGGGGTTAAAAAAAAAAAAAAAAAAGCAACAACACCCGCAAATCTGGAATCATCTCAGAGACAAGGAGGAAGGGAATCGCTTCCGGACGAATAATTCAAGAGCCTCGGCAAGGAGGCCCGAGTTACCTGTTTCTACTGAAATATTCCTCTTTGAAGCTCGGTAGCCTATCTTGCAGCCGGGCCAGAGTGACCATTTTCCCCCCCCTCCCTCCCAGCCGGCTCCCAGGGATGGTATACAAATTTTCGTCATGGCAACTGGATCGTACCATCTGAGGCCGGTCGCCGAGAGGGGAGAAGGATACAGCGTCTGCAGGGGGGAGAGACAGAGACATACACACAGAGAGAGAGAAACGGCGGATTTAGATCCGCGGTGATAAATTACGCGAAGCGGCCGCGGTAATAAATTAGGCAAAGCGGCGGCGACGGGGAGACAACCCCCATTATGGTTGGGTTGCGTCCCTAACAGGGAAGCAGTCATGGTCGAGCCCAGTTTCCTTCCAGCGCCGAAGCTGCTTCCGGGATACCATCATGAGGGAGTGAGAGGTGCGGCAGCCCGTCCGAGGCCCGGTGAAGCGTCTTCCTCCTTCTCCTCTTCCTCTTCCTCCACCTTCCCGAATTCTGCAAAGCGGCACCTGTCTCCTCAGGGAGCGGCCGACTGCGGGCGCTGAGTACATGTTCCGGGTGGTTCAGCCCAACCCGAGCAGACCTCCGGCCGCCAGGAAGAGCTGGTGAGGGGCGGGGAAAGGGGTGGCGGAGGAACGGCTGGCCCTGGGGCCGAGGGAGAGGGGCGACTAGGTTGCCCCGAGGAAGAGTAGAGCCGGCGTCGATATTCTTTGGAAAATCAGCTCTAGAGCAGCTGCGGCATGGAGACTCGCGTTATAATTTGTGTCGGTGTTTTCATTTAAGTCTCCTGGATGAAACTGGCTTTTAGGGCCTTGTGGAAGAAGTTGGCGTCCCCGTGTGTGACTCTCCAAACCTAAGGTTTAAATAAATAGCAGAAGAGACTGTAGGCTTGTTTTCTGAAATGGGCTAGAATGAGAATGCAAGGAAAGGGTGACTGGGAGGAGTGGCCAGAGTGTGAATCCTTAGTTTGGAAAAGGTGGGTTAGCCCTTGAGCATCTGCTGGAGTTTCCCTCACTTGAAAGAGATGGTCCTGCATTTTAGGCTAGGTACCAGATGACATTATCCACTGTATTTTCCATAGGTTGGGGTGTGATCAGAATTTAAGGGGTGATTTTGTATGGCTGCTGTCAAAGGGATACCCCTGAACAAGATGGTGGCATTTTGGGAACCAACAGCACCACTTTTGCTACAAGATTAAACATCCTTAAAAAAAACCCAAACATTTAGGCCATGAATTCATTTTTAGCAGCTGAATGATTTGCTTCTTTCTTCTATTTTTTATACAGTTGTCTTAAATGCTGGCAGCGTGTAAGGATAGAAAGGAAGCCAGAAGGATATGGCAAAACTTGTTTTTCCTTTGCAAACCTATACAGTGCCTTCAGAAATATAGTCCAACAGAAGTCTTGATAAAAGTATCAATAAATGCATCATCAGAGAAAAAGGAATTTTACTGCAAATCCCAACAAATCTGTTGACTATTTTGATTTCTTCTTCTGGCATTTCCTTATGTTTGTTTATGTATCAAGTGTTGATAACATTGGTTGTGGATAGGAATTGACCAACCAGCCCACACCTGATTTTATGGGCTGAAAGAGTGACTAGCCCAAAGCTACCCAGTCAGCTTTTATATCTAAGGTGGGATTAGTCTCCTGGCTTGTAGGTTGCTGCCCTAACCACTAGGCCAAACTAGCTTTCTTTTGCTGACTTTTCATGATTGCATGGGGAAATTCAGAAGTGTCCAAAAAGGTTAACAATGTATTTATGTGGAAGTACAAGAAGAGGAGATACTGCAAATCTGGCAAGGAGGAAAAATGATAAATTAGTTTTGTAATTAAAAAATATGACAAATATTGAAATTGGTAACTCTCTACTTGATACATCTACAAGTGATCCAGAATGCTTGTTTTATATGGTAGAGAGTTAAAAACTAATTTTCTGTAATTGTACATAAATAAGGCTAGAGAAGAAAGTTGAGCACAGTTAAAGTATGAGATATAATTGAAAAAATATTGATTCATAAAAGGGAGGTTTAACTCTATAGTGCTATCTAAATAACCATGTTATAAGCTTGACTCATTTTATGGGCAGAGCGTAACAACTACTGGCCTCCATGGAACACCCTCTATAATAAAATGGTGTTTTAAAGTTTGTGAATCCTTTTGAATTTAATATTTCTGCATAAATATAATCTGAAACACTTTTATAGGACTTTGGCCATTCCAAACCATTACTTTTCTTCCCGTTTAACCATCCTTACTTTGCATGACTTGTCTCTTTTGGATCATCTTGCTGCATGTCACACTTTCTCTTAAGCTTGTGTTCATGAACAGAGTAGCCTGACACTTTACTGTAGAATTTTGTGATACCATTCAGAATTCATAGTCTGTCAATGATGGCAAGCAATCCTGATCTAGAGACAGCAAAGCAGGCCCAAACCATGATATTGCCATCACATTTCACAGATGGATTAAGGCTCTTAATGCCTTTAAGCAAATATAACCCTTTTCAGTTAATCAAGAAAGTTCTACTTTGATTTCATCTATCCACAGAATATTCATAATAGGCTTCTGGTTTATCTGCATGGTCTTTCATAAATTCTAGATGGGCAGCAATTTTCTTTCTTCTTGCAATCCTGCTACACACCCACATACCATTGTTGATCACTGTTCTCAGGATGGTGGTTTCATAACACTGACATTCAACCAATGCAAGAGAGGCTTTTGGTTCATTAGACATTGCCCTGAGTTTCTGTGACATTTCCCAGAGTAATCCATCCCTTAACTCTTGGTGTGATCTTGGTTGGTCAACTGCTTAATTTATCTTCCATTTGTGTATATCCCAAAGGTGCTTTTTCAGGAGGTATCTAGACTTTGTTTTTCTTTGAAGTTGTTTCACTTCTCATCCAAGAAGCTTCTTCAGCTCTGACTGGATGATGGGGAATGGAAGGATTTATGCTCCTTGCAGACAGCCGGTCATTTGCCTTCTTTTAATAAGTTGTTGAGGCCACCTTGAGGTTTATCTGTGTTGTCAGGGTCACCTGAGTAGTGCAAATGGATGTGGAGAGCCTTGGAACTGTTGAAAGGACTGTGTTGTAGATTGGAGACACATGATGTCATCCCTCCCTCTCTGTTGAGAGAGGGCTGTTCAGTTCTGAAATAGTTGGCCCCTTTGACCCCTCTTTCAAACCAGCAGTCCTCTCTGTCTAAAATGTGGACTTTGTTGTCTTCAAAAGAGTGGCCTTTGTCTTTTAAATGCAGATGGACTGCTGATTCTAATCCTGATGGGTTTGTTCTGACACAGATAAACCTCCAAGTGACCTTAATGACTCGCTAAAGGAATGCAAATGACCAGCTGTCTTCAAAGAGTATAAATCCTTTCATTTCCTGCCATCCAATCAGAGCCGAAGAAGCTTCTTAGATGAGAAGCGAAACATCTTCTAAGAAAAAGAAGAAAGTTCAGTTGCCTCTTGAAAAAGCACCTTTGGGACAATCATGACTAAGAATCTCCATAGACATTTGTGTAGAGTAAACATCTGTCATTCAAATCCATGCATGTACAGAGAACATTTGTGCATTTACAAATAACAAAAAAGGATACAATATACTATGAACTGTAGACAAAAAGAAATTACAGAAAATCAAAGCTGAATCTGAGGGCATGAGAAGACCTAAATGAACTGAAAAAAAATAGCAAAACTCTGTTTAGATATCAAAAAAACAACCTCTCCGAGGCAGTAGTTATTTTTAATCTAATATTCAAGGCATGCATCCTTTCCAGGCTATTCTTCAAAAGTATCTACTTTTTAAGCAGCAATGCTTGCAGTCATTTGTATCCTGCTCCTTTGTTTGTTTTCCACACCATTTTCTCAGCAAACATTAAGACAAACCACCTTTCCAGAAGTAATTATTGGAAAGAGGAGTCCTTTGTTTTTCTATCATAATTTGTTAGATAGTTCTCTATTTTAAAAATAGAATAATAGCTTTACCCCACTTTGCTTTTTTAAACAATATACAATACAGAAATTAAAAGATTCTAACTTTAATTGAAACACATTTTAAAATATATATTTTGCTTGTGTTTTTATATATCCTGAATTTCCATGTAGTTCTATGATGTAAAGCCTAGTAAATATGAAATATACAATCCTTGGGGAAATTTAATTAAGTGTAACGAAGTATCATAAAGCTGAATTTTTGATTTGGGTAAAATAAATAAGTAAAAGAACAAGATGCTGAACTTTTAGCAAATCACTAGATGATTATATGACTTCATATTTTTATTAAGTTTCTAAGGCCACCATCTCAAGTAAGTGACTCTTGATGGTGAATAATCAAAAAATAGTTAAAACAATTACAATATAATACAAATGTAATATTTTTATTTATATTCTGAGACTACACATCTCCCTCATGAAAAAATTAATCATAGATATCATGACCTGTTATACCCTCTGGGCCTAGGCTCAAAGCCAGATCTTCAGGGCCTTATAAAATCAGAATCTTGGTTACAGTTTATTCAGCTTTCTTTTTATCCTTCAACATGCAATAGCTTTCTTTCAGCTGATGGAATATTATCACTATGAGTCAAGTTGCATTTTTAAGAGACAAGAAGCCAGTCTATTTCCTGCATCTATTCATAAAGTGATTTTAATGGGATTTCTCATCAACCATCTTCAAATTGGAAACAAAAATATGGCACTGAATAACTCACAGTGCTTATTGTCATATCTCATAAATCTATACTTTATCTTTTTTTTTCCAAATGATGTCATTACTTGCACAAACTATGGCAGACATTAGGTTTGCAAAATAAGATTGCATGGATAAGATGCAAATAGAGAGTATTTCAACTAAATTTACATGGCTTTTACAGTTGATTTATGCTCATACCTATTTTATACTGTACTGTTCTTTTATTATAATTAAGAATGTTATAAAAATATTCTACAGCCCTACCTCATCTCTCTTGTGTTTTTCTTGGATTATGCCATTCAGAAGGTAAAATATAGATATAATTGATTTTTGTGGTCTGAAAACACATTATTAGCTAATTTAAATGTTCGTCATAGTTTATGATTGCTTCAAAAAAAAATTGTCCAACCTAGCAACATAGATAACAGAGAGCAAAATACATATTTTAAATGATGACACTCTATGATTAAGGAAATACTAAATTGAATGTAATTGGTCTATATACATATAGATTGACTGTGTAAAGATATTCATGTTGTGGGATTAAAATGAAAGGAGATCCTCATGTAAGTTGCCGTACAATCTTGGAAAAGCAGGGTATAAATCAAATAAACATGTTTTATAGATTAGTAATAGCCATTTTTTCATATAATCTGTTAGAATAAAACTAAACTAATTCTGTTCTCTGTCTTTGTATTTTGAATGTCTACTTTTCACTATAAGGTCAGAAATTCAATTATAGCATACAAAGTTTTGTTTCTTTAATTAATTGTGCTAAATTGGTACCTTACTAATTAAATAGATAGCTTTATTAACATTATTGTGTGTTATGTTTTTGTTAAGTTAAAGTTTAATGTGAAGGGAATTTTATTAGGGAGATTGTATTAACCTTTTTTTTTTGCTCATTAGCTATGATTACTACTGAATCCTTCCTTTTCCTAAATATATTTCCCACAAAGCTTGGATGTCTGTCTACCTGAATCTTGTTCTTGAAAAAGTAGAACTAAGACAAGTAAAATTGTGCACAGTTTTACACAATTTATAATGCTCTATTATATTTCTTCTCCTGAGACCCAGAGGAAGGCAAGATACTGCTTTGCTCTTGTAGGACTTTGCATAAGAATAAAAGGTCTGCTATGAGGATGGGTGTGTTTGATTATTTCTGTTTTACTTACCATCTGATAGGTAAATGGTTAGGGTAAAAAAAAAAGCTTACAGTGAAGTGCCACCAATTCCAAAGCTGTAGATAAAGCAAGCAAGCATCCTATCTCTCTAATAGCTTTAAATTAGGAGGGAAGGAGTAGTTCTTTCACTTTGCTAAAACAATCACTATAACAAGATATTAATTAACTAGAAATTTCTTTTTTGTGTGCTATTTACAGGCATTTTAGTAAGACTATGGAGGAGCTAGTTCATGATCTTGTCTCTGCACTGGAAGAAAGTTCAGAACAAGCAAGAGGCGGCTTTGCAGATACAGGTGATCATTCTCGCAGCATCTCATGTCTTCTAAAACGCCAGGCTCGAAAGAGAAGAGGAAGGAAAAGACGTTCGTTTAATTCCCATCATCCCTGGGAGACTGGACATTGTTTAAGTGAAGGTTCTGATTCCAGCCTTGAAGAGCCAAACAAGGATTATAGAGAGAACTATGCTACGAATAAGAAAGACCATAGTGATTCTGATGACCAACTTTTGGTTGCAAAACGTAGACCAAATTCAAACTTAAATAACCTAAGAGGCAAAAGACCTCTCTGGCATGAACCTGATCTAGCTGTTGACAATTTAGGTAATAGGACTCTGCGTAGACGTCGAAAGGTAAAACGAATGGCAATTGATCTACCTTCTGAAATAACAAACAAAATTACATTACAAGGCAACATTAAAGACCAGGAAATGGATGACAACAAATCTTGCTCCCATCAAGAACTATCAAAGAGTAAAGTTAAAAAAAGGAAGCTAGCAGCCAATAGGCAAGGCCCAGACATTTTGGATGAAGGCGTGGTCATAGAGAATGATGAAATCAATCCTGTGAACAAGGATAAAATGGAATACGAAGAGCAAAAGTGTTCAGATGAAAACATGAGCGACAGGTTGTTTTCAGTTTTTCTTTTAATTGTGAAATTTAGATTATTGTGGTGCTGTTCTTATGTTAAAGTAGTATATTTTGCTTTAGGATTCTTTAGTATACTGTCAGAGTTGAACTATTGAAAATTGTTTAAAGTCTTTCTGCCATTCTGCATTAAATCTTTCACTACAAAAAGTACATGGGTGAAATTCCTGTGCAATGGTACCTATTTGGCCTAATTTGTACATAAGTTACAGGGGTCAGTTGTACTGATGGTCAAACAATATGGAGAGGATTTTAATTAAATACACATTTCACTGGATTTCGTACCATGTATGACTGTGCATGTGATGAATAAAATTTGATTTGATTTGATTTAAATAAATTTAGCCTTGAGGTTTGTTTTTTTCTATGACTCATTTTTTTTTACTTCTCATTAAAGGAGAAGTAAGGGCAAATAGTTCAAATTAAAAGTTTTGAATTTATAAAATCGACATAATGCAATTGTTTATTTCCTTTTCAAATTCTTTATTGTAGATGTTTACATTTCTTGTAAACTCACATTCCTGGATACTTTTATCCATTCACAATTATGTCATATTTAAAAAATAATTTAAATATTAGAAAATATTGAAATAAAATATATTCTGCTTTTCACCATCACTACCACAACTGTTCTTGGGAGAGGCATCACAGTGTTTCTCAAATCAGAATTCCACTTGCACTATGCTGATAGTTCTAAATTAGCAAGGGTATTTTTATCTATTTGATTCCCCTTTCCTTCTATTTTTGGGATAGCTCAGGTTTATATTTAAATAACCAGCTACATTGCTCTGCCTTTTTATTGATGAATTTCCATCTTTTCCCTAGGAAAAGCTAAGTTCCAAGAAGCCTGCTTTCTAAGGCTCTTTGCTGGAATATTAGTAAGCTAATGATTTCAGGATAAGGAGGAAAAGTGATTGTGGCAAGTCTCTCTATATTAATAGTAATCTGAAGAACTGCAAAACTAAAGAATGTAAAATAGTAAAGGAAGCAAGAGTAAGAGGAAAAAAATAGTAAGAGGAAGTAAGTGGTTAGAGTGTGATATTGCAGGCTAACTCACAGCCAGGAGCTTGATCCTGACTGACTCACGGTTGACTTAGTCTTCCATTCTTCCAAGATCTGTAAAATGAGGAGCCACATTGTGGGGGGCAATGTGATGACATGTACAATGTGATCAGAGAGTGCTTGTAAAGCACTACCAAGCAATATATAAGTCTAAGTTCTATTGCTATTTCTATTTTAAAATTTTGCATAATATATAGCTATTTACCATTTTTTGAAGGTGAGAAGCTGGGTAGAATATTCATACATATGTAATTAATTTGTCTTTTTTCCAGTATGAATAGTGTGCATACTGCATTATCTCTATGTTCTTGCTAATGCCTTTCCCTTTTAGTACCATGCCTTTTATTTGTTGAAAATTTTCATCTGATAATAACTGTAAATTATTTACCAAAACATTTGCCTCATCTTCCTTTAGCATAGGAAGCAAAGACATTTATAACAACTGATAACAGATTAGAAATAGGGTGCAGTTCACAGATGTAGCATGTGTTTGGCAAACCTGTTCAATCCCTGACTATTTTAAATAGTGGTTAGAAAAAAAGATCTGCCTGAAATCTTGAAAACCAATGTAAGCCAATCTCTGCATTAATAGAGGTAAATGGATCAATAAGTTGACTTGTTGTAAACAGCTTTCAGTATTTCCTATAAATTGCCAAATAATTGTATGGAGAAAACTTAAAAGAACCATCAGAAGAAATCTGAAAGTGCTTCCTTAAAATCTTAAGAAAAAAATCTCCATAGGCATTTGTAGAAGATATTTCTAATTTTTTTCATGGCAAAATTGTTCCTGTTCTGCTTTTGATAAAAGCTGTCCTAGATACTTGATATACTGCAATATTGAAAAGAATTTTAACATATATAAAAATGAAAGTACTGCTTATGAACATTATAAATTAGCACCAACAGAGAAAACTAGCAGTTACTGTGATAGATGCAGTCATGTGACTGCACAATTACACACTTATTAAGCAAATTGACATTGTACAGCTTTGATGCTTTTTAAATCCAATCCTTATTATTGCAGACAGCATTACAGTTCAGTTCTAGCTAGATGAATATATTACCAGAATTCTTTCCTGGTTATAATCGTCACTTGCTTGCCTGCAGGCCTAAATAAAGTAATTAAGCATCTAGTTGTGTACAGTATAAGTAGAGTAGAATTCTTTATTGGCCAAGTGTGATTAGACACACAAGGAATTAGTCTCCAGTTCTTAAGTTTTCAGTGTACGTACAATAGTGATAGAACAGTTTCAGTTAGGCACCAAAATTGCCAAAAACCTATGAGATAACCCAGTTCAAAGATATAACTTTAAAAGAAGTTTAAATAACAAAGTTAAGAACAGTTTAAAAAGTTAAAATGTAGGATTAGATTGTATTAAATTACTGGATTAATTTGTATTAAATTATTGATTTAAGCCTGTGGACTCAATTCAAAATTGATACAGTATCAACATATTGATACAGTAAAGTTATTCTTTTTAGGATTTATAAATAGATGGGAATTAATCTCAGCTGTACAAAAGGGAAAATTCATTGCAAATGTTAAAAGCTACCCTTTTTGTTGGTCACAATTAAATTCCAAATAAAAGTTATTGTGGGATTTTGCTTTTTATCTCTTTTAGAAAAATAATTATTTGTGTAGTTCATTGGCAGTGATATTTTGATAAGTTTTAAAACTCAGGACTACTTACTGCAAATATTAGAAATGTTTGGACATTGATTACATTCTGGATCCTGATGCTGTTTTACAATATTAAATATTCATAATATTAAACCTACATTTGTACATATTTTCTACATTTTTTACTTATATTTGTGTAAAGAATATAAAAAAATATGTCATGAGAAACAAGAAAGTAGCATAAATTGTATTTTTTATTATACTGTTTTTCTTGTGTCTCGAGAGACCTTTTACTTTGATTTAAAAGACATTGTACTAAAGTTCTTCATTTTTAATTAAATAATAGAATTGCAATGAACATTTATGAGGTAATATTTTCAAATGTTAAGAATAGATATTCTAACATGGGATTGGGATACCTATTTTTCATGCAACCAAAAATGAAATAGTTTTGACTCAAATTCCCTCCTTTCTCTCCCCTTTTTCTTACATCCATTTTAAAAGTGAGCAATGATTTTAGGATCAAGCTGAATAGCACAGCATAAGAAAGGAACAGTGAGCGTTTGATGGAAGCAGATAATAAAATGCATCAATAGTATCAGCACCTCATTGCAGTCACATCTGGCTTACTGTCAAGGTCCCATTAGATTTATGTGCCAAAAATAATATGTTCTGTAGTTAATGGAACCATGATATTTGCAGTTTGATCTTTCTTTTTTTAAAAAATAATATCCTATTTTCTTTTAGATTTTGTTAAGGCTTAAGTTTCATCTGAGTGCAATCTTGCCTGTTTAAAATTTTATGACTGAGATATCAATTGTATTTCTGATCTTTTCTTTTTGCCTATTATCACAGTGAATCCAGCAGCCTCAGCAGTAGTGATGCTGGTTTGTTTACCAATGATGAGGGAAGACAAGGTACTGAAACATTTTTAAAGAAATATATCAAATTAAGTGTTTGGATACTTCACAGACAGATACTCAATATCTTAGTTTTTGTTTTTTAATTAAAACATTGTAATTCCAGTTTGTCAGGGTTTGTATGTATTTTTGCTTTGTTTTTGTTTTAAACCTGGAATTATCTCTAGAGTTAATAGAACAATTCATCCTATTCTTATAAAATCAACATACACTTCATTCTGATAAAAAGATTCTAGACTACTGTCATATTTTTCTAACTCCTGATATTGTTTATTGTGGTGTTATAAACAAGTGATTTAAATGTTAGAATTACCTTGGCGGCGATCTAATACTAAAATATCATTAGCTGCTGAAATTTAAGTAACAGACTTGGACTAAAGTCTTGATGCAAGCATTGTATTTTATTTTTATAATTTCATTAAGTATACTTTCCAATTGTTCTCTTCTGCTTCATTACAACTGAATTTAAAGAGACATACACACTTTAAATTGTTTATTGTTTTATGGTACCAAAGAATTAATTTCAAAGATAATGTTTGATTTAAGACTGTTTTGCAGTAAATAGGAATTTCTCTGTTTAGTTATGATCAAGCCCCCTAATACCCTCTGGCATCAGTATGTATTATTTAATTATCAAAAACAGCTAAAGCAGTCAGATACAATTTTACTCCATTGTGCTAGACTCCAAAAAATGCCTGAATTATTGTATCATCTCTTTTATATGAAGGATAACTTTTACAGTTTAAAAGTTTATGTTTATGTTCCTTGAGAACAAGTTGATAAACCATTTTTTAAATCAATCAAACAAACAAAGGATAAAAGCAAATCTGGATATAAATCTCAGAAAAGAGATTTTGATCAAGCTATATCTGAGTCATTAAGTGCTTTCTCAGATGTATTCAGACAGACCATGGGATGAATTCTTTTGAGAGGATGGGTATGTTCCCATATTGCTGTTGCTGTTGAAAGGAGCTACAGTCCTTATTATATGTCCTGTCCAAATCTTAATTCTTCATGATGATTCTGAAAACTTTCAGCCAAGCTAAATCCAATCCTTGTTTCAAGTGGCTGCTCATTCCAGGATAGCATTTCTGACATCACCCACCCTTTTTACCAGTTGTATGACTCTAGCCACATGACAAATGAAGAACAGCTTTAATAACAAAGATGTAAACATTACAGATAATTCTACGAAGGGCATATTTGAAATTTTCTTTTGAATGTTTAGTTTCTATTAACCATTACTCTGGATGGTCAGTATTTCTATGAAGCTGTCATCTTTCATTTGAAAATAACTTTTTCAAAACTTATTTCTTAATCTTAATAAAATTAAGTTTATTTGGTCACACCTGTTTATGATTGTTTCCTTTTATGTATCTCACAAACCATAAAATTGAACTAATTATGTATCAATGTAGTCTGCAAACAACTGATTCCACAAATCTATACTTTTTAAAAAAATTCCCTACATGGGTTTATAGTCTGTTTTATTAATGTTGAAACCACACTAAATGAAATATAATTGTTTGGTATTATCATTAAAATATTAGGTTTTCAAATTATTTTTCAGATCTGCAAATATAATTTTATTTCCTTTGAATCTCATGTTAGTAAATGAGAAATGCCAATTAGAGTTCTGCTGCCAAAGAAAATACAATATAGAAGAGAAGGAAGTAATAATTATTATTACAGATGAAACATTTGGAGGGATAACAAACTTCAATATGTATTTCTGAAAAACACATGAAATGTTTCTTATAGGTGATGATGAGCAAAGTGACTGGTTTCATGAAAGTGAACCTGGAGGTGCCTGTGGGATTACTGGAATTATTCCTTGGTGGGAAAAGGAAGATTCAGCAGGACTGGAGAAAGAGATGCCTGACCCCATCTTTGAAAGTATTTTAACAGGCAGCTTCCCACTTATGTCACATTCAGGCAAGAGAGGTCAGTAACTTTTAAAATACTGTTTTGAAATTAGGGTTATATTAAATTAAATATTTTTAATAGAATTTGAAGTCTGCAATTAACTTACCTCTTTTTGATTCCAGTCTAAAACTTACTTTGTTGTATATTGTAAAAGTATTTGGATCCCAACTGGGGTTGGAGTTTCATTGTCAAATAAAAGGTATTCATGGAAGAGAAAAGGACATACATAGATTGGGCTGATTGTGTTTTCCCCTTACAATTGTATGCTATCTCCAATACTTTTCTAAACGTTATTCAATATTCTAAATCTCATTTCTTCCTTTTCCTCTATACCTATTTCATTGTGTTCTCCGGTAAAAAGTAGCTTTTTTTAAAAAAAAAATGATACATACATAAGTAGTAACTGGGAAAAAGCCAAAATTAGTTTTCAGTCCTTAAACAACAGTGTGATGTGTTCACATTCCGAAGTAATAATTGAAGCCATCTTCCAAGAAGATAGCAGTACTACTTTCTTACAGCAAATATGCCAAGGAACTTGTGGAATACGCATCTGATAAAATGAAGTATGATCCACAGTAAAATTAGTTTTCAATGTGCCATGAGATTCTTCGATATTTTGTGCCAATTCATTGTGGTTTCAGGTTGGTCTTTTACTAAGAAAATGCATAATTTCTATTTCAAACCATTGTTTAATTAAAAACTCCTTGTTTTAAAAGAGCGTAAAGTTTGAGGCAGTTCCATTTCAAGTTTGTAACTGAGCCTGAAGCTTTTTCCAGTGATGGGCTGTTTTTTACACTTGAAACAGCTATTTTGTAATTGAAGTGAGGCGCTTCAAACTTGAAATGGAGTGTTTAAAATTTGAGTTTGAGTGAGAAATCCCTAGTTATTATCTGAAAGATCTTTTATTATTCCTTTTAAAATTATTAAAAGAAAATGAAGACTTCTCAACAGTACTATCTATACAAATATTCTATTTCAGTTTTTTTTTCCTTTTATAGCTTTTTTGAAAATTGCAATCCAGTAAACAATCTAATTATGCCTTGTCCAGTTATTCATCTCTTGGACAATGATATGACTACCTCTAAGGGAGTGATTTATAAATATGTATAATTATCAAGTTTACAATGTTGGATGATTCCAACACTGTGATAGCATTAAGTATTTAATAGTACCAGTAAAATTCATATAACATATATATTGATACATGCCTGATAATGCAACATGTTAAAATTGGAATAGAAGTTTGTCATATTTTATTTTCAGATATATGTAAATAAGGAAATGTTTATATATCTGTCATAGCTGGTATAGGATGCCAATATAGTTACATAGAAGAAAATGTAATTGAATGTGTTTCATGAGAATAGAATAGAAAATAGAACAGAACAGAACAACAAAGTTAGAAGAGACCTTGGAGGTCTTTTAGTCCAACCCCTTGCTTAGGCAGAAAACACTATACCATTTGTAGACAAATGGTTGTCTAATCCTTTCTTAAAAACTTCCAGTGTTGGAGCATTCACATCTTCTGGAGGCAAGTTGTTCCACTAATTGTTCTAATTGTCAGGAAATTTTTTCTTAGTTCTTGATTGCTTCTCTCCTTGATTAATTTCCATCCACTGCTTCTTGTTCTGCCCTCAGGTGCTTTGGAGAATAGCTTGACTCCCTCTTCTTTGTGGCAACCCCTGAGATATTGGAACACTGCTATCATGTCACCCCCCTGGTCCTTCTTTTCATTAAACTAGACATACCCAATTCCAGCAACCATTCTTTATATGTTTTAGTCTCCAGTTCCCTAATCATCTTTATTGTTCTTCTCTGCAGTTTATACTCATAAGCATAGAATTTAGGAAAGCATGTGTGATATTCAGGGTGAAAGTCCAACTGCACAATATAACTATAAGGACATTGTTGTCTTCTCTAGATAATAATTGCACATTTTGTACCCAACATGGTATCTGTTTTAAACTATTTTAGATGAGGAAAATAAATCTTTATTTTTTTAGATTATCCCTTTAGAAATGTATATTACTATATATTAATTGAACTATAATTTTATTTCTAGATTTCCAGACAAGGCTTAGTCATCTTCATGGAATGCCAGCTAGGAATATCAAAAAGGTAACAGGAAACACAGCTGCAATGGTGAGCTGATTCTCATAATTTATTGTGAGCCACATTTTCTTATTAAATTAAACCATGTGTCAGTATCAACTATCTGTGCAAACCGTTGTATAAAATAATTACCTTACAGTAACATTTGATTCTCCTGCCATTTTTAATAGTTGACTTTTTCAGAACTGTACAAATCCATGTACACAAATAGAGATATATTAAATTATGATCTGATTAAATGATGACAATCAATGATAGACAAGATTTATTTAGCATATGTATTTAGCATTTAACATATTTATTTATATGTATTTAGCAATTGTCTCAAACTTCTACCCCTTATATTTGTAATTCTATAGTACAGATGACCTGCTTACCTCTTAATTCTAGAAAATCCATGTATTTTTTTACCCTAAAATGTTTAAGTTTTGATCATTAAAATGCAATGTATGGAATACTATAGACAGATTTTGAGAAACCTAATTTTAATCTTCATTATTACCCAGAACAAAATCATGTTTAGTTCTGGAAACTAAAAAATTATCCTGCTGTAGTAGACAAAATCTGAAAACAGGAAAAACAAAAAGCTTGAACCTGTCTAGTTTATTTGAAATGTTAGGCTAATATTAATATGAATTGGATTTTTACATGTATGCTTGATAAACATGACATTGTGTTGGTATAAAAAAGTCTATTTAGTTTGGCTAACTAAATGAAATTTTAGATTTTCCTTGTGCAAAAATAGCAGTTCTGGGTTAAATCTACTTTAAGACCTTGGCCTGTGAACTTTGTCTTTAAAGGTAATGAATCAGATGAATGGTGTCTAGTTGCTGGTTACAGATCTCCGTATTTTTATTTTTGG
>JAEANM010004942.1:0-20163 GCA_017656035.1 Myanophis thanlyinensis
AGCAAAAGCTGGCTGAGAGAGCAAAAGCTGGCTTAGGGATTCTGGGAGTTGAAGTCCACAAGTCACAAAATGGCCAAGTTTGCCCACCCCTGCCTTAGGGTATACCTCAGGGTATATCTATTTGGTTAGAAGGTTATAGCTTTAGTCTGGCATCTATTAGATTTAAGCAATCTATTAGATTTAAGCAATCAAAGCACTGAATTTGATTGGATCTCGCTGTGTCATCTTTGGGTTTAAGCCAATACCTGAAATGCTTATATCAAAATATATGAAACTGATGAAACTTAACTATCTGTTGTAAAAAAAACAAACAAATGCTTTAAATAATAAAATCAAAAAATGATATTGGTCTTGGGCACAGGGACTGGAATGATAAAGGGATATTGCAACATGTGGTGATGATTTCACTATGCACATGTTGTTATTTTGGTTCCATTGTGTTTGCCAGAGGCAGGGCTTCATTATCATTTGTCCTATCAAATCCCTGAAATACACTCTTTTGAATTTGGAATTATCGTGGAGTATATGGGGTATATTATGATGTATGTCCAAACACATCTTAGGTAATACGTACATACTCTTCCTGGTAAAGGTTTTGTTTAATTTCAGGATTAATATCTGCATGTGTGCTACTTTTTTGAAAATTACTTGCTACTGCCTTTTCCCAGATTCATTTTTTTGTTTTTTTTCAGCTTCCCACACTAGCCAACATGTCAGTTACTAACCATGGCTGGATTTGCTTACTTCCAAGATTAGCCATTGTCAGCCACATGCTGCTGCTACCATCTGCTGCCCGAATGGCTACATAAGATTTGCAGTAATTCTGAATCCCACTGAAGGGTTACTCAACTTGCCTCTGACTAAAAGAGAGGAAGTAAGTTGTCAGAAGATTAACATGGATAATAAGATTCTGACTTGCCTACAGTTTTGGCTACCAGAAAGAGCATAATTAGTTACTGAAACAAGAACTGTAATAGTGATAGTGACTAATTACTATTAGTATTGCTGTGTATTAGCATTGACATCCTATACTAATCTACTCAGAAATGGAACCATGATATAATTTAAAAAATATGGAATATAATTTCAGAATTTCTACAGAAACGTATGTTTCATGAGGCTCTTTGGAATGAATGGACTGATGGCATGCAGCTTTTCTTCCAAGTTTGTACTGGGCTTAAAAATCATAGTGATGTGCCATGACTGTGGTGGGCTGCAGATTTAATCAAAATCAGATTCTCTATTGTGACTAAGGGGGTGGAAGAGATGGATGTGTTGATTTCCGTGGGAGTGTTTTCACTTACACTAGCCCTATGTAGGTATAATACCATGCTGTCATTAGAATCAAACTGACTCCTCAGCAGCAGAGAATGCTGATATCTGATTTCCTCTCCTGCACCATACTCCGAAGTTCACCCAACTATCCCTATTTCATAAATAGCTTTCTCTAGTCCAAAGTTATTTATATAGCAGCAGGTGTATATGTTCAACTCACTCTGTCTACATAGACGTATACATTGTTTCATAGAGGCTTAACCGAATGACCAGATTGTTCTATTGGAACCATAAGAAGTGCTGTACTTATAGGTACAGGAAAGAGTTAAATGTTTGAAGGAAAAAAAAAGGATTTGGAGGGGAGGGGAGGTTGTGAAAGACTGAATTTGTCTATGAGCAGAGTTCTGTTTAAAATTGGAAAGGAAATAGGAGTATATTTACTAATGGCGAATGGAATTGGAAAGCTTCAAATCCAAATGTGGGTGTCACATCATGTTGCTGTGTTTTAAGAGATTTTTCCTGCAGCTGTTTCTTCTCTTTTGCCACCTTTTCTAGCTAAATATCTTCCCAGGTTACTGAAAAGTAGCACTCAGCTCCTAGAACCACCCTGCTTTTGTATGAGTCACGCCACAGCTTCTCTGCTCCGGCCCCTGTTTTATTTCTAATGGATGGCAAAGGTTTAATATAATTTCCTGCCTGGCTTGAGTCAGCTGAATTCCATGGCTCACAGCCTCCATGCATCCCATGAGGCAAAGGAAACACACCAGAGATGCCTGTTTTCCTGTTCTACTTCTTGGACGTTACCCAGCAGAAGCCCCTCCCCCTTTGGAAAAGCCATGCAGAAATACCAACTAATATTAGGAAAGAGATTCATTTGTCTTCCCCACACCCAAAAAATCCTGAATCCCTCTCTTCTTACTTTCACAGGGGCCTAATATACGTGTAAAATACTGCATTTTCTTGTTAGCTAGTTACCTTTTTTATTTCCTTTTTCTTCTGGCCCGGCTAAAAGATTCTGCTGCTTTGGTGATTGTTTTTTTTAAACAGATTTTTCCAACCCAACAAAATGTGGGAGTATTTGTAACAGGGTTCTGGGCTCTATGAAAATGGGACTAAATGTGGTATGATGGGAGAAACTTCCCAAGAAATGGTAGTGTTGAACATGGATCAGAGTTGGCTTCTGTTTGCAGGGGAAAAATTTCCAGAACAGGATTCCCTTAGTATAGCCCTATAGAAAAGCAGCTGAATGGCAGCTTGGAATGTTGTCCTCTTTACCATTCTAAGCCTTTTTCCTTCCTGGTCATGTGACCCAGAGTAGCACATATGAAGCCTGTCTGCAAGGCACATATCTGCACAAATGTTAATGCAACACTGGCTCCTTATTTCTCCACTTAGAATCAGTCCTATGGATTTAAAACAACCACCTATCCCCCAACATGTCTATAGTCTGCAGATCTTAATGTAGGTTTAAATTTAGGACTTTCACATCCAAGTATAATTTAAAGTGAATTAAATTCTGCATTCTCTTTCTGTGAAAGACACTTAATCTTTCTGCCAGTTCTCTGATTCACCTCTTTTGTGTGCTTGTAAAATGCAGTATTTCAAGACCTTTCTAATATTCAGTGTGGCTTGCATAACAGATTTCACTTTCTATGTTGTGTGGGAGCCTGGAATCAGAAGTCATTGAGATCATAAGTGGAGGCATCACATGACCAGATTCAAAGTTACAAGATTTTTTTACAATGGTTGTTAAGTAACTCGCTGTCACTAAGTGACTCCATTTTCCTCAATGGTTGTTTTTTTGCCAAAAACTAAAAATAAATGTTGGAAACTGGCAAAAAAAACACCCATTGGCGGGCAAAGAATGTCAAATGACTCCTATTATCCCTGTTCTTTTCAAGGTGAAAACACATAGTCAGCTACAAAAATGATGTAACTTAGAGTGCTTCTATCAACTTCTCTCAGTTCTTCTTACTGTTAAACATATAGTAAGTTGTGAACTCCTTGGCTCAAACCACAATCTTTCCCAAGCTTGGTTGTGTTGGTTGGAAATTCTGGCTGTTATAGTACAATAATCGTATCTCATGGAACCTGGGTTGGGAAAGATTACATTAAATGGACATGGGATGTAGGCCATCTACACTGAGGAGCAGTGCCTTAGTCTGCTATGCTTGGAAGTCATAGCAGGGGAAGGCAGCTATCATTTACTATTGATCAAAGATCGATGGACACCTTCTATCTGAGACACTTGTCCTCTTCCACTGAGTATGCAGCTTTAGGAGGGATGCACATGGAGCCAGATCAACTGAATCAATCCTAGCAATCAATGAAGTGAAAGATGTTGCAACCAGATTACTCTCTCCCCTACAGTTTGGATGATATAATTATTGTACAGTCTTCTTGTAAAGACTACTGAGATGTACCTGAAATCCTTTCTAAGTAGAATCTTACTAATGCTGTATGGGGAAGTTGGTGCTTAGAATAATGGAAAGTGCCCCATGGATGCTACCAACTGTCGGAGGGGGCAGTTTAGTTAATTTCCCAAGTGAAACCTCTGAAAATGCCCTGCATCTATATCAAATTGTTTATTGATGGTTAAAAAAAAAGATATACACAAGCCCACTACAATGGTTAAATAGGTCAGCAACACAAGTAGAGATCAAAGATACTGTAACTATGTTTCTTAAATTAGACCCATATGGCTATCCTCTGAATGTACAACAAGAAGGAAGGAAGGAGTTATCCACAACTATATTTAACTTAAGCAAGCTAGGTTTTGTCAAAATAAAGGGTTCATATCATGTACACTTTTAAAGCATGCTATTTTTTTCCAAAATAAATGGTTCACAGCATGCCCACTTTTATTTATGAGTGAACAATTGAAAATAGCTTTGTCTTAAAAATCAGCTTTAAAAATTCAACTTTTGATATTTTGGAGGGAAGCCAATCATGTTTAAGACTACGCAACAAAGCCAATCTGGTTTTTTTTTTTCATAGTCTGAATGGTAGAAGATAATGCAGATTTTTTCCCTTTTGAAGATCTTGAAATGTTTTTGGAAGAAAGGCTGCTACAGTTTGATTTGATTTTAGTTACTGTAGTAGGTCTATGGCCAAAGAGCTACTCAGCTTTAACAAAGCTGTTCCTTAAATCCTAAACCAGGCAGCCTAGCCAGTTCCTTGGAATCCATAGCACAGAGGGCGTAATCAAATCAAATCCATCTGTGCTTAGGGCTTATCTCTTCCCACTATATGCAGTTATTTTAAGCTGCTCAGGAAGCAGTACTGCCTTTTCATCTCTTTTTATTGTGCGTGGGATTTTTGTCTCTCGCTTGACTCACTTCTTCCAAGTTTCATGATGTAAGATACTGCTTTTCTTCTGAAACTGGACAATCAGCAGTGTTTGGTACTTGCTGAAAGAGGAAATATGACATGCCAATTGTGCTTATTCTGTCTACCCTCTGACACTTCGAAACCATAGATGTTAATCCATTACCCTGCAGCCCAATGAACAGAATAGGAGTGAGCAGGATCAGCACAAGCAGCAGAATTGTATATGGCAAATTACACCAGGGGGCACATCCCCCCCCCCCCCATTCTCCATGCTCACTCCTGCTCCACACACTGTTTAGATTTAGTGCTATAGGTCAAGTCAGACTTATGGAAAGTTATGCTGTGAAATATATCCTGAATAGCTTCATTTTGTAGAACATTCCAGTGGCTATTTCAGCCTCCCACCCCCCAATTTGGCACCTGCCAGATTGTCAGGAATGTAGTTCATATGCTGGCAGGAAATTCTGAAAGTTCAGTCCAAACATCTGGAGGGTCCAGCTTGGAAAAGGTTAGTCTACTGTATCACATTTCCAAAAGAAAGCCTGCTTAATTTCAGCACATCACCATTGTAATATGGACATAATTCCTTAGGCAAATTTATTGGATTGTAAATATGAGTTGGATAGTTCAAACTGTATTATTATGTACTAAAGTGGCTGTGGGATTGTCCTGACAGATATCCAACTGACTACTTGGCCGATATATAACATAGGGTTGCCATGCATTCAGCTATGTAGGAGATTTGCAATGGCACAGCAAATATGTATTGATTGGGCATACGCTTGAGCAACAGAAACAGATAAGCCTTTCCAATTGCCCGTTATATTTTCAAGGGCTGCTTTTATTATCCTCCAAAAAGCTATATAGAGTAATGCTCAGGTCTGTTCTGTCCAGGGAGCTTATTGGATGATTTTGAGCCAATCACTGTCTTAGAGGCACGCTGTTGTGAGGATAATATTGGAAGAGGGAATACTATTACATTACTTTGAGCTAGCTCTATTCATGGTTTATTTAATCCAAAAGGATTTGAATCTGACATTTCTTTTACAAATGTGTACACATTTTCAGGTGAATTCAGAGATGGAAATAATATGTCATGACTCATAGATATTAATGTTATTTTCTAAATCCTCATATTTTCACCTGTCTATTTACTTTTATCATCCATAGGACTGAATGGGTCTCACAAGCTGCTCCATTTTGGTTTATTGAGAGTAAAAAAACGACAAAAAATTGCCAATTCAGAAAGGCTTTCCCTCTTTGTGTCATCTGATTCAGAGAGACTTCTAACTTCTGTCTCTTAAACTAGCAGCAAAAATATTGGCACTTAGCTATATCCCCCAAGGGTGGATGTTTATTTCTGGACAGAGAACTCTTGCACGAAAGCATGAATGATGGGATATCTGGGCTATTTGAACAGTCCAGAATATATTTTATTTCTATTTTATGATTTTTTTATTGTAATCCAAAACAGCCTTTTAACCTTGCCAATAACCATTTTTTTCTCATCATCATTTTCGGAATAGATAGTGCCCCTTAAAAAAAAAGACTATAGTATGGACTGTCTTCTTGAGACATCTGGAGAGCTACAGGGGAGACGTGACTCAGCTAAAGCATCATTAACTTATTATAGATAGCTATAATCTCAGTCTGATACCTGCAGGAGAATCATGGAGAAGCTGGGGAAATAACTGGAGAGAGGAGACCTCCAAGGTCAATTCTTCTATTCCAGTTGGAATATAATAACGCAGAGCTGTACTAGCAGGAAATACATACTGAAATCTTTTCTCATGAAGATCACTCCATAGCAATTTTATAAATTTGAAACTTAAATGCATTAAAACTGCCAAATTTTAATCCAGAGAGTAGCCAAATTCACCAGTATTACACTCTGCCAATAACAGGATATGTATCATATGATGAGCAGTGCTGTGAGTTATTCCTAGTGCACCCCATTGCATGAAGCTGAAACCAAATGGATTTTTTCATGAAAGCAGATCGAGTTTCAGTCTGTCATTAATTGGATTCAGACAGACATAAAGAACTCATCGTCAGCTCAAGCACACATATTCCCCACAGAACCACCATTATTTCTCCTTACCATGTAAAACAATATATATCCACAACGTATTTTCTCACCAGTGGCTGCTGAGGAGCTTTATATTTGGACCAGTACCCATCCAGCTGTCAAAAATAACTTTTCTAGCCAGTATATATTCCCATAATTTTTGCCATGATTGGAATACAGCAAAGGGAGGGGGGAGCCATTATGTAGAGTGGAAGTTGCTCACAGAGAAATGGCAATGTGGCACCATTCTTTGACCTCAAGAGGAAAGAGAATCAGAGGACACAGGATGAGACAGAAGTTCCCAGTGCAGTAATGGGAAACTACGTGGCCCATAGCTCCAAAGTAATACAGCAGTACTGTCTTCACAGCATTTTTTTCTAGAGCACTAACTGAACTAGAAGTTAATCAGCTGAACTGCAGAAACTCTCCCCAAGACCAATAGCATTATGGGAACACAAAGGTGACACCATCCCAGATCTGTTCTGTCCATCTACTTTGCACTTGTATGTCAGATGTCAGCATTTCAAATTCTGGACTTCAGGACAATATTTTTCTTGGATGAATGTTGTTGCTGGAAACTGCAGTTCACTGGCAGTTAATGCTAAAGGTGAATGTTAACATTAGCATATTATGGAAAATATAGTTCCTTTTTCCAGAGCTAAACAGGTAAAAGCCAATGTTATATCATATATAGGGTATAACAGAGCAAACTGTTCTGCCTCTACCATGAGGAAAAATCCCACTGCTATCACTGATACCTGTATCATACAACTGGGACACAAGAAAACCTGAGGTTCCAATCATATGGAGTCGCTGTGGGAAGTTTTTGTTAGGAGTTCTATTCAGAGCCCAGATATCAGAAAGTATAGCTAGCACAAGTATGTGTTGCTGAGACCTAGTCTTCTTCCCCACCAACTAACCTAATATAGGCTGACCATATTTGATAAACAAAAAAAGAGGATGGGGGCGTCGGCGGGGGGGCGTCGGCCGGGGGGGCGTCGGCGGCGTCATTGGGGGCAGGGCGGCGGTGGCGGCAACGGGGGCATTTCAGCGGCGGCAACGGGGGCATTTCGGCAGCGGCAACGGGGGCATCGGCGGCGGCAACGGGGGCATTTCGGCGGCGGCAGCGGGGGCATTTCGGCGGCGACAACGGGGGCATTTCAGCGGCGGCAACGGGGGCATTTCGGCGGCGGCAACGGGGAGCGGTGGGGGGGGCTTCCCTTCGCCGGCAATCGACCGCAAATAGGCTGAGAAGCAAGAAGCTTGTTCCGAGACTTCTTGCTGGAGCTTCTCGCTTTTCTCTTTTCCCGGACATGACGTCGCCACTTTTACGGCCAGTCCAGGGCGTCCGGGTAAATTTATAAAATTTATAAAACCCGCCCGGACGCCCCGGACAGGACGTAAAAAGATGACATGTCCGGGCAAATGAGGACGGTTGGTCACCCTACACATGTCCATCATTTTGGTCTAGAAGGTTCGGGTGTTTTCTAGAATAAATCCATCTCCATTAATTTATTTTAAGAATGTATAAAGGCTGCCCAATTCTACAATGGTTGTGGACAGCATTCAATAAAAAACATGTACACATTTTCTCTTTTCCTAAAATTTTACATTAAAACTTTTAAGTTGTTTATGTGAGTCAAATCCACATTATATACTGGCAGCATCAGGCAGCCGTATCACAGTTTTTAAAAGAACAAGTACTCTCAAGTAACTGTACAGTGGGTACACCAAAATAGCCCATCAAGAACCAAGCATGTTCAGCAAGCACCTGGGGTGCTCAGGGTATGCAAGAAATTCAGAAGGAGGGAGTGGACAGGGCGGATTGAAAATGGCTGACAAATTTAAAGTGCTTGTGGTGCGCCTATTCAAAATTCTTCCATAGTGGTTGTACCTGCATTCCAAAATTTAAAAGTAGCTAAATACCAATTTGCAAAATCCCCTATTGCAGGGGTGTCAAACTCAAGGCCCAGGGGCCAGATCTGGCCTGCAGGCTACTTAGATCTGGCCCGCAGGGCACTCTGGAAACAGCAAAGGACCAGCCCACTTTGCTTCTTTTTTTCAAATAAAATAAAAATGCCTGGATAAAATGGACTGCTGTATTCACTTAACAAACACTGCAAGAAAGGTCATAAAATCAGATGCAGACAAATGGTGACCTGCTTTACAATCACAACAACTTACGATCATAATTCCAGGTCCAGTGACAGTTGTAAGTTGAGGACTGCCTGTAGTGATTTACAAAACAGTGGCGACATTAACCCAATAAGCTACAGTGCCAGGGGTGTCAAACTAATTTCATTGAGGGCCACATAAGATTTTGATCTCGAGGGGCCAAGGTCAGCGTGGCCAGCTCGACGTTACTCCTGTTTGGGGCATGCGGCCCTTCTGGGCTCCATTTTCACTTGCAGAGGGTTGCAGGAGGCAGTGGCAGCCAAAAATAGAGCTCGGGAGCCTGTTTTCATTGGTAGAGCACTTGGGCCACCACAGCTACCCCGACGAGTGACATTGAGCTGGTCACGCCCACTGGTCAAACACAACCCTGATATGGCCCTCAATGAAATTGAGTTTGATACCTTGCCCTATTGGAACCTTACTCTTTTGTAGGTATGATTTATTATAGGTGCTAATATCAACATTCTAGAAAATGTATATTGGGTTAGGAGACTTGGGTACTAAATAATACAAGATAATAAATGAATTGTTTGTTATGTATTTATCCAGACAGGGTAAAACATCTTAATCACACAAATTCTTCACAGTGACAGTTGCTATTGTCCCCATAGACATGATAAAATTCAGATGTTTAACCTTTTTCTTAATTTTTAAACTATTTTTTGTCAGATCGTCCTGATCCAGTGTAGTCATATTTTTTACCAATATCTGTTTTCTCTTTATTGATCTTAAAATCTGTGCACCAAAATATTTCAATTCTGTTTCTTCAAAAACTAAATTCCTTTCAGAAGGTCTTGTAAAATCAAAGCTAAATGATCAACCAAAGCTCTCATTTTAAAGGACTTCTTTTTAATTTTTGCACTCATTATCTTAACTTGTCTAATACCTCTATTCCAGGGCTGGCTCAGCAATTCTGGGAATTGAAATCCACAAGTTATAAAAGGGCCATCATTCCTCATTCCGACTCTATTCAGAATTTCAAGAACCAAAAGAAGTAACAGTCTTGTCATGTCCCCTTCCAAATATCACATGGTTTGGTCAAATCACCATTAAGTGGCAAGAATTTTAAAGCACATGTGCAAGTTGTTATTTTCTCCCTCTAATTGGCTGCTTTTGAATTTATGAAGAATCCTTGTACTTATTGAAAAACCTGAAAGCTTCCAGGGGTAAGATTCAGAAAATCATCCTGAACTCAGGTTTAAGTAAAGCAATAATTGAATGATGTTATGCATAGTTGTCAAATGAACAAATCAATATGGGTGTGCATGATGAAAATAGCTAGCTAGCATCCCTTCCCTCCACCTTATCTGATATTTCTGTTGTGTTGCAAAAGAAGAACCTATCTACATGTCATAGTCTTCAATTTGACTTTGATTGTTTATGTTGCTTGAATTTGTGGAATTTTTAATTCAAGAAATTGTAGTGCTTTATATTTAGAATTTGATCTGTGCATATGTTGAAGATCCACTGAACTTGATAATTTTTTAAATCAGCAATAAAAAAGTTAATCCCAAAAATATTACTCTGAAAAAAATAGGAGCAAATAGTTATTTTTATAGCAATAATAATAAAATCTTGTGACAGTAAAGGTACAGTGTACCAATTTTAATCAAACAAGTCTTCTTCAACATGCTACTGTCAGGATGTGTTTGATTACAGCTCCTATAACCCATAGTTAGTTTGCTGGGGATAACAGGAATAAGATTCTAAACCATCTGGCAGCCTTGAGATTGGGAAGAGCTGACAAAATATTTCAAGGACTGCAGTTATTTGAAAAATTCTTCCTCAAGAAAGATTTCTTCCTGGAATTGTAGTCCTCATATACTATTAATCACAACACAATGGATGAATTTCTGTATGAATGCATAAAAAGATATCTCAGACAAAGTAAACCTATTTTCTTATACGTCTTTGACTTCTGAAGGACATCCCTTGGAGAGTTAAGAATTCCCAGGGATTTGTTTCTCTTTTTCATTTTCTCACCCTATTTTTCCTTGAAATATTGTCTTATGTTGAGGTCTGACTATTGTATCATACAAGGAGTGTCCCTCACCCAATAGCATTAATCTCCCTTCCATGCCTATTCCAAATTCTTGAAAAAATAGGAAGCTTCAACCAAGAATATTTTTATTATTTTGGATTAAATCAGTCAGTTGTGTTTCCTGATATTAGCAGAGAAAATATACTTTCCCAAAAAGTAGATATCAACTGTTCAAAGTGACTTAATTAAATTGCTGATAGTACACTTTTTTATACCACTTTTATATTTTACTTAAATTGCTGCATGCTTTTTACATCACTTATCAAACTTCAAAGTGCTTGGACTTAAATAGTTTCAGCCATGCTTCTAAGCAGAGGCTGAAGTTAATTTAAGTTCCATATCATTAAAATGTCTCAGATAAAAATGTTTTCTTATTCCACTTCCTATCCAAAACATTTTCCCTTGAAGCAATTTGCAATATAATGTTAAAAGTGCTATGTTTACTTTTGACATGGGGTTACAGACTATGTGAAGACTAGTATTGTGTTCAGATTTTCTAGGAAAGGGATAAGAGCCATAGTCAAGTGATCTTCCAGGACAGAAGTAAAAAACTAGTGACTACTAATAGATTACTGAAACAGGCATTTGTAGATCATGTCCAGATCATCAGTATGATAGTCAAAATAATTCAAATCCAAGAGTTGGAAGGGGCCACTTAGGCACAGAGTTCAACTCCCTTACTGTAGATATCCAAACAAATATCTCAAACAGATAGCTATCCATACTTTAGCAGAACACGTTCAATAAAAGGGAGCCATCAACTCTGCTAGTTGACACCACTGTCAAACAAGTCCTATTGTTAGGATTTTTTTTCCTAATATTTAATCAATTTTACATATACATACAGCTGTTAAGAACAGTACTTTTTTTTAAAAAAAGTGAAAATTTAAGAATAGGCATAACTGCTGTATAGTGGTCATAAACAATGCAGAATGTCTTATCATCCCAAGTTATGTGTAGAAATCCACCACTACTAATCCTCTTATATCTCTTAACCACGCAGCTTCCATGTACTGCTATTGTCTCCATTTTTTTCCAGACTAAAGATACTGAACTCCACCAATTATTCTTTATAAATATGTCGATGAAGATTCTTGGTCATCCAAGTAGAGTTGTATGGAATTAAGTCATGGCAACGGGACTTCTTTTCTTGTTGGTTGAAAATGTTTCACTGCTTATCCAAGTAGCGTTTTCTAGGGTGGATTTGATTTAAATCAAACCATGATTTATATCGTTACTAAAAAGGCTTAATTTAAATAACTCAATTTAAATCATAATTTTTAAAGAGTAACTGTCATCTCTGTTCCGTAGCAGCTCATCCTGACTTACTATTAACTCGATAGTTCCAATATAGCTTCATGCTACATAACTGAACTTCATTTCATGCTGAATAAACTAAATTATTAATGTAGCATAAATAGAAAACTATCTTTAGATAGATTTTTACTCCAAAAGCATTTTATTAAAATAAATTTGATAAAAAAAAATCTGATTTATATTAAAAAAAAACAATTTAAATAAAAAAAATTGTTTAAAAAAGCATCGGTTTTTATCCACCCTGGCTTCTTCAGACAGACTCAGCTTCCATATATATATTCCTTATAATGTTCTCACTTCAGAATCCTTGTATTATTGATTGCCTTCCTCTGAACCCTTTCCTACACTTCGTTATTACTGTCTTCTTTGTAAAATGTGATACAAATTATCTAGATGCAGCCTGACCAATCCAGAAAAAAGTAAAAGGAATTATTTCTTTTGAGCTTGATGTTTTGAATGTCAAGGCAACCTAAAAACCTTTTTTTGCAACCACATTATACTGTAATTCTGGTGGCCTCTGAAAGGTCAATAACTTTCTAAACGGTTTTATATTTCTAGGAAAAGATAACATGCATCTGCTGATAGACAGAGAGGGAAATGGTGAAAGTAGAGATAAGCAATTATTTGAGAAGTGGGCATTCTTGAGTTGGCTGTGTTATGAGAATGTGATACCCCGCTTTGGCTATGTGTTTATTGTAATTATTTGTTTTTGTACTTTTATTGGGGTTTTTTAATCAATGTAAAATTTATGAAGTCACAATCTGTCAGTACAATGGCCTTATAATGAATAAATCAACCTTTTTCTTTTCTGTTCTCAATTAGCAACCTTCTAGATGTCTTTTCTGAATATATTTCAGAAACAGATGTTCAGACAGTCATTAGCTTTAAGTATAATTGTTACATTCAATAGATTCCAAATACATTAAAGTATGTGACTCAATTATAACTGAAGCAGCAATACACACATTGGCCAGCTTTGGAGGAAAAAGAAGCTTCAAGGATTCAAAATCAGACACTTTTCTCAAACTGTTGCCTGTTTTATTTGCTATAAATCTGAGCAAGCCAAATTCTGATAGTGGCTTAACTTGAAGTCCTTTGCAAATACAAGTGATAAATATGGTAAAGCATTTTTCTGATGGCAAGCATGTTCTTCGTTTTTAATCTCTGTGTACTGTGTACTGATATATGGGTATTAATAGAGGCAACAAGCTGCTTTAGTAGAAAAACTCCATAGGTTGCGTGAATAAGGAAAAGGGTCATAATGGGAGCAAGCATCAAGAGACATTGTACAGAACAATTAGATAGTGATGCTTAGGTGGCCTCTTTCAACCTATTGATTGAAGATCTGATTGCACTTGCCATCTATAGGCAGATTACCTACAGATGTATGGACACATATAATGAAATATGGGAATATACTCCGTTTCGCTGCACACATGTTGTGCACTGACAATAAAGGATTGAATTGAGTTTTTTTTTACAATGAATACTATCAGTGAAAAAGTAGTATATATCTATCTGAAATACACTATATATGTCTTGAATATTGCATTAGACTAATATATTTAGAATTTTAACTATTATTATAAAAGACACATTGCTTTTATTACTTGGGGGGTTGTCACATTTTTTCCACTTTTAATGCTTTTTTTCTGTTTGATTATCGCTATCAGTTTTTTGTGTGTTGCTCTTTTTTATTATTAATTTAAAAAGCAATATAAATAAATGTAGTGATTCTTAGGTGTCAAACTTAGCAAAAGTCTATTTTGGCTCATCAAAGCCTAATTATACACCTTAAATGTCTTTCTTCTTTTTTTCCCATCTAGGGCTTCAACAGATTGTCTGGTCTTGCAAAACCATACCTTTGGCCAAGAATAACCCGAATTTGTCTCAGGGACTTGATCTTTTGTCTGGAACAAGAGAAAGAAACAAAGCATTCTCTAATGTTATATCAAGCTCTTCTGAAATAGTGGCCAATCTAATTCTGCATTTCAGCTTATCATACATTGCCAAAGAACAATTTGTTTGCACTATCCTGAAGTCATATATTACAAGAAATTGTTAAGTCATCGTTGAATGTAGACAATACTGCCTGGACATGTGGAAGAGAAAAGGCTTCGGGTGCCTGCTAAGTTCCATGCGAGATACTGTATTGGTATATAAATCCGCAGTATTATTCCATGAAACGTGTGCCTTCTAACATTGCAGTTAGTGAAGAATGACGTGATGAATGTATTTAATGACAAACTAGCAGTTTGCTAGTGCATAGCCTGCAGGATTCAGCCTTTCTGTGTGTCCTAGAGAAACCACCTGGGAGCCAACTAAAAAGTGTCAAAATGCAGGCTATAATTTCCTGCCTCAAAAGAAAGATGGAGAAGAAAGAATCCCTACTGGCATTTTTTGTGTTACCAGTCTTACCAGACAGATCTGCAAGCAAACTATAGTTGTAAGAGTTGGAGAAAGCAATATTTGAAAAATCAAAAGTAATTTTGTGGGACAGTTCATAGGACAGTGGCCCATCCATTTTCAGCATGACTTCATTTGTTTATATATTGCGTGTTTTTAAAGTGGCCCACACATTTCAAGATGTCCCATTGCTTTCTTTAGAATATAAAGTGATTATACTGATTATCAGGGATCTGCTCACTCTATCTTGCACTGTGACTTCAAAATAATTCTAAAACCTGATAAACAGCAGAAGAAGAAAAATGTTGCTAGTGCATTTGCAGAACAGCACAAAACTCTCCAGAGTGCCATAACGTTGAATCTAAATATTAATCCCTCCTGAATAGATGTTAAAAAGGATTATGATGATAGATCTACCTGCTATCATTTTTTGCACTTGCCTATGAACATTACTTTATTGTGGACATGAAACAGTACCACATATGACATGGATGTATATAATGGAACCTTGTGGGAAAGACAGTAACTGAAATCTTTTGAAATTGAAGTCTTTATTATAAATAAGAATAATCTTTATATTTCTCTATGTATTACAAAATGGAGAATATATGGAGGGGGGGGGACCCTTGATAAATACTACTGAAGTTATATTGAGTTTCTAATCAAGTCATTGATTAGAATGTTTCTAACAACAGTTCCTTGTTAGGAAAATGGTGAACTGAAGTAGTTAAACCAATGTAGGAAATTATTTGTGTCTTTATGCATATTTATAAAGTAGGCACTCTTGGATAAGAAAGACTAGCACTTTGATGGTTCAAGGCAAATATATTTTGTATAGTAAATGCTTAACTTTTTATTTAAAATAACAGCATATTTTTCTTGTTTTGCATATTAAGCTCAAGTGACAAATGTTTCAAATTTATTTTAAATACTCTATTAAAGTAAATATTTTATTCTAAGAGTAATTTCTACATCAAAGTGTAAATATGACATTGCTTCAACAACAATCTAGTCATGAAATCCTATCAATTGAGACATCACAGCTAATATTCTCAAACATGATTGGCATAACTGAACATTTTGTATCTTAAATGTAGCCATTTTGTCTTGGGACAAATATCTGGGACAGCTGTATGCAATTTAAGCATATATTTGCTCTTCTCATAGATCAAGTCAGGATAAGCAAAGGCTTAAGCCAGTGTTAAATTAGCCCACTTCCCTAATTAAATATACACTGGTGCCATTCATTTAGTTCTCAAACTCTCCCTTTTCCAGACTTGGACAAGCTCAGCTCTCTATAATTTATACCTGTCATTTCAATTCTACCACATTTTCAGCTGACTTGCATTTAGGAGGAAGCTGACCTGATTGTATTATCTTATTATAAAAATAAGAAAATCCCCCAAATCTTATTCTGCAAAGAAGAAAAACACAATCCCATGCAGTTGTCCCCCCAGGAATCTAAAGATGCCTGTGGCTTCTGTTCTGACCTTTAAAATTAGCCCTGGAAGATGCACATTTTTAAATGCAGGAAATGGAAGAAGGGGAACATAAGCAAAGAAGAATGTACAGTATGGTAGTTTTCAGAAACTAAAGGACTCTGTCAGACAGGCTAGAGCTCAAATTGAGCTGAGGTTTGCAAGGAAAATGGAAAGCAACCAAGAAAGTTCTTTGGCTATGTTAGAACAAAAAAGAAGGGCAAAGTGATTGGAGAGCTATTGTAAAGAGAAAAATGGTGGAGTGATAAGTGATACTAAGCAAGCACATCTACTCTTATTTTGTGCCTGTCTTCTCTCAGGAAATGGAACCCTAGGTAGTGATCACAATGCCACTGAGGGAACAAGAACATAGGGTAGACAAGGATAGGCTAACAGAGAAATTAATTTAGATGAGTTCGGCACTCCAGATCACAAAATCACTCTTTGGGCCTTATAGGCTAACTGAGTTTTAGTCTATTAGAGCAAGCTTAGGTCAAGAGCCAAAAGTTTCTGTCTTAACTTAATGGCTATCTAGACAACCTGGGATCATCATTTCAAGATATTTGTCTAAACAGAAACAGAATGACCACAGGTGGCCAAAAGGGCTGTGGGAGCCGAAGCAACTTCCTGCTGGCTTCCTCATTGAGTTTCCTTGTAGGAAATCATCATTCTTTTCTTTCTTTCCTCTCTCCCTTGAATTCCTGACAGTTTTCCCATTTGCTTTGCTTGTGGAAAGTTTGCAGAGAGAAAGTAAGGATACCAGCAGGAAATTGCAAGCCTACAGGCAGACCAGTAACTGCTACTGGGGAAAGGAGGATGGAGGGGGGATATACAGACATGCAGGTCAGCAATGGGTGTAAAAGATTCTGTGTTGGTTGGTGAGAAAATGTGGGCCAGGAAGGATGCATGTGGATGTGGTGAAATGCCATGTGGTTTGTATAGGGTGCATGCTCAAAGAGCCCTGGTGACACAGTGGTTAGAATAGAGTATTGCAGGCTAATTCTGCTGACTGCCAGACGAGCTCAAGGTTGACTCAGCCTTCCATCCTTCTGAAGTGGGTAAAATGAGGACCCAGATATTTGGGGGCACAATGCTGACTCTGTAAGTGCTTAGAGAGCGCTGTAAAGCATCGTAAACTGGTATACAAGTCTTAAGGACTGCTAATTGCTATGTGGGAGATAGCATGAGTTGAGAAGGGTGAGGGGGGTTGGGTTTGTGAAGGTTGTGGGCTAAACATGCATGGGGTGGTGTAAGTCAAAAAGGGTGCCTGAGTGTGCTTGGGAGTATACAAGATGTTTTTGTGAGTTAGGAATGGTACCTGGAAGGTGATGTTGGTCGGGAAGAATATGTGGGAGTGCACAAAAGGTACCACATGGGTCAGGAAATAGGGAGTAGCACTGGTTAGGAAGGGTGTGTGTGTGTGCGCGTGCATGAGCATGCACAAAAAAAGCCTTGGGAGTTGGGGAAGGTGTGGGGAAGAATACAGGTTAGGGATGGTGTGGGCAGCATGGCCTGGGAAAAATACGAAAGTTCCTTCTACTGGTCTTCTTTCCTTCTCTTTCTTCTTTCTGACTTTCCTCTTTCCTAGCAGGCAAGTAAATGGCTGCTGCTGGATGGGTTAGGAGCCAGTGATTGAGAGTGAGACTAGGAAACTGCTCTGAAATGTTTAATATGAAGATCATGTGACCACATCAGCAGAAGCACTGCACTGAGTAGCCAGAGGAAGAAGGGATCCTGAATTTTGGATATGTTCCATAAATTAATCCATTTGAGCTATCTTGGTTCAAAAATGGTTGGCCTATGTGGCACCATTTTTCCCAGTTAAAGGTTATGACAGTTTTAGTAGCATATAGTTAGCTTCCATTAGACCAGTGACATGCCTATTTTATTTTAATATTGTCTTCAGATGAGAAAAAGTGAGTTTTAGATGAAGAAAATTATGCCAGTATGCATATTTTTGAGAGCAGATTGCCTTGAATTACTGAATCTGCCCTTAAACTAGTATAACCAAGATGCTGCTCAATCAATGATGCTCTGATCTGCAGAACAATCCTAAATAAGCCCGTAAGGCATTATTGTGTTCTATAATTTGTTTATGCATCCCAAAGTGTTTTTTTAAACGTAGTTTCCTAGATGTTCTAATATAAAAGTTGCTGAGCCCGTGCCATTGCTACTGATCATTAGGACCTGATGATGGATGATATGCCTAGCCTAATCTCATGATATACAAATCTGAAATCTCATTTATCAGGTAGCTTTTAACTTATATCATTCCAGGTTTTCTTAATCACCAGGGTAAATTTTACTGTTACAAGGAAGACAGACTGGAGGCATATTAACTCATAATACAAAAGAAATGCACATCATTTTAGCCTGTAAGAGGTGCAGATTGCTTGAAATGAGATGTTTGAGAAATGGTAAACTGACTAGAATTAGAAATGAGGATGTGGGTCATTTGATGCAGGCAACCGTTCATCTCTGGTGATTTTGTCTCAAAAAAAAAAAAAAAGGAAGATCCCCGAGTCTAGCAATTAGACTTCATCCAGGTTGCCTATTGCCAGAAGATGTTAGGATTTAAGTGCCTATAAAATGACTAGTTCCAGTCATAAAGTGATTAGTTGCAGTCACAAATAGAGCATCCATGTGGGGCAGGATAGATTAAAGGGTTTAAAGCAGTTCAACTTTGGCAACTTTTAAGACCCATGGATTTCAGCAAATCTACAACTTTTGAAGTTGGCAAGATTTGATACCCCTGATTTAAAGTAATGCACAGGTTAGGAAGGATTTGGACAATGAAATGCTTGATTGACTATCTTATCCCTCCATTCATGGTAGGCTTTGCTCTTGGCTTGTAATCTGATACGTTAGGCCATCCTCAAAATACTTGAAGTGGAACCAAAATTTCAGTGCCATTCTGCATGCTATCATTCCTTCTGCTCTGGTTATTAGTGTGTCTTTCCTTCCACTTTTCCAGAAAACATTATTTTTTATCCAATTAAATACAGTTCTAGATAAAAGAGAAAATGTATTTTTCATATAATATATAATATAATCAAATTTTAAAACTACTGTTACCTTGACTTTATATCACTTGTACACAAAGTATGTGTGAGCTGGCCTAGGGCTTTCAAGATAAAGTGAACATCTTCTGATAAAAGGTACTATCTATGCAAAGCACTTTTTTTACATATTCATTAACTATTGCTGGAAACTTCGCCATTGGCCAAATTCTTTTCCTTTCTCCCTCAGGTCACCAACAACACTAAGTTAATGATCATTCTGTGAAAACATTTCCTAATTGGTGCATTGGGGGTTCTTTAGAAGCAAATAAAGTTTTGAGGGGGTTCTACCTCCCCAAGGGAACTTAACTGGAATTACAATGCTCAGTTGTTTTATCTGGATAGATCTGGTTTGGGAAGCCAGTGGTGAATGTCATTTTACAGACCTACCCATCTATAAAATGGGCCATACACTGGCCTATGATAGTAAGCAATCAAGAAAATGCTACCTGCTTATTCAGAGATGTTGATAGATGCTACCTACCAGTGTTGCAGGCATGGCTTCTGTGCCGTGTTTGTGTCAGTAGGTGGCACAGAGAAGCAGGCTAGGTCTACGCTCAGTGCTCTGATGGGTGGGCACTCATAATGATTACTAGCCTGACAAAATTGCAAGTTTACCAAGGATGCCAAGTTTGCAAAGGATGCCAAGATGGAGCCGCTGAGACAGGCAGCCGTCGCAGCCGCTCCGACCCTAACCCTATAGATACCTCTTTAGATATACCTGGAACCCCTAAAACTCCTAAAAACCAACTACAAACCATTTCTGACCTGGCTCTGAACTACACATGGAGCACAGGCGGCTGGAGGAACAACAGAAAGGCGGTAAGAAGATCATTGGAAAAATCCCATACGCCGAAGAGAGGCGGAGCGACATGATGGAACTCCTGGGGCCACCCCATCACTCCGTCGCTCCATCGCCCTCCTGGGGCTGCCCTGTCGCCCCATCACCAGCGCCCGAAGACTTCTGGTGACTTCTGGGAGCTGCTGACCTTCCGGAAGCAGCATGAGGACTTC
>JAEANM010004943.1:0-20163 GCA_017656035.1 Myanophis thanlyinensis
TGTCTGTCTGTCTGTCTGTCTGTCTTTCTTTTCATGTGACTTTGAGTCATGTTTGACACTTGGCAATTTGGTAGACAAGTCGAAATAGTTTGACAGTACCTTCTTGAGAAAGGTGGGGGGGGGAGGGAAACTGGCACAAAGTCAATCAGTTGTGTTTGTGATTAAGGCAGGACTAGAAGTCATTGTCTCCCAGTTTTTAGCTTAATATCTTTAAACACTATACTAAATTGGTTCTCTAGCTAGATCAGTCCTACATTAATAGGATTTTTATATGGAAATTTCAAGATGTGAATCTCCACCCTTAGGCTGGAGCTCACACATATCTGCACATAAAGAATAAGATCTTATACGAGCTCACACATATCTGCACATAAAGAATAAGATCTTATACAATCCAGACTGTAGTGTAGAAGGGAACCAGTTCAAATAATATATGAAGATAATGTGCTACATTAATAATGGGCTTTTTCCAGAATGAGATTTAGTATATGAAAATGCTTAGTCCTGGCAATAGCAACTTGAATTGTTAATATCTTCAGGGATTTAAGCATATAGCTGTCAGTGAAAACATGTTTATCTATAAATATCTGTATAACTGTGTGTGCATGTGTACTTGTGAAAATGAAAATACAATTGTACAATAATGGCAGGTCAGTTGCTATGTTAAATAATGTTAAAGAAAGATTCATCCTTACAACAGAAAAGAGAATAAATTTGTTAGAATACAAATTGAACTCAGTTCAAGTGCAGTTTGCAAAATGTTATCAAGCATACAGTTTGATTTGAAACACAGAACCTGGGGAATCAATTAGTGATAAAAAGCATAGCATAAGTTCTCAGTTATGTACTGCTTAATATTGCAGATTAATCCTGCCCTATGACTTCTATCTGCACATTTCAAGCATTATGAAAGGAAAGCGAGAAATGAACAAAACATAATTCAGGAGATTTATCAGAGATTTTGCTCTCTTTTCAGACAAAATCCCTTATAAGGTCTTTCACAATTCAAATGATACTGTAGGTTCTATGCAGCTTGGTATTTTTATCCCTGGCATTTAAAAAAATATAAAATATATTTTATATTTTGAAACCTTAAGAATATAATGCATGATTGTACTGATTATCCATCCAGAGCGCACTTTGTATCAGAAGGGGCTAACCGGATGCAATAGAAAAACTCCTAAGCAGGGCATTTCCTGCAAATTTTCTAACATCTGGCCTTTAAAAACATACAGTATCAAATATATAATCAGATTAACTAAAAGGTATATTACATATTAACATATTATATTAACATATTATATATTATCATTTATATAATATCAATTTCTAAATTTAATTTATATAAAATTATTCTTATATTCATTATTTATTTTATTTTATTATATTATGCTATTGCTATATTATTACATTTTAATATTTAATAATTTAATAGGCTTTATTAAATAAAAGGTATAATAATATAAAGAGGAACAACATAGCATAGTATGAAGTGTTGGATAATGTTTTCCCTTTTGGATCTCTTGAATAACCAGGCTGTTTGTGATCCATGGAAGTCTTGTGTGAGGCCCCTAGAGTCTCTTCATTAAATACCCGAAAAGCTCATTCGGTCTACTGTACTAATTCATTATATTTAGTTACACTCAAATATCAGTTAAATCAAGTCTAAGTATCAATTTGTTCCAGTTTTCTCATTTTACGGACTACAAACTTTGACTTGCCATTCAAAAGCTCAGTTTACCTCTAGTCTGATCAAGGCTGCATATCCTTACATTAATATATTTCCTGATTGGAAGACTACTACGTTGTTTGTACACTAAGGCTAGAGATAATGGAAACTTAAGGCTGACACATTCAGATGGCATCAGATTGGGGAGGGTTAATTTAAACCATGATGGAATATCCATTCCATTCAAAAATCTATTAGTTCACAATGATATAAAGCAGTAATTGAGTGAATTAGTTCAATCTTTTGCCGCATTCTCCACACTTCATTCCTAGGATTATTATGCCTCCTTTTAAAAATTAAAATAAATAATAAATAAGATTCTTTTAACAATATCAGTGCTATTAACTTGTCTATATCAATAAAACATGCTTTTATTAGGTTAAATATACTTACCTAGTTTTCAATATTTGTGTCTTTCATCTTTCTTCAAATTTTGGGGCTTCCTTGCAGCTTTTTTTTATACCAATAATATGATTTCATACAGGATTTAAAACGAAAAGTTATCATTATCTTACCAGATCTATTTATATTATTTCCTCCTTTTATGAAATTATTACTATGAATATATAGTGCTAGCAGAATAGTAGGATACTTATGATCAAAACCATACCATATTCTGAACAGCCAAGCGCTTTCTGCTTTGGTTGTGCTTTTATCCAAGTTATTTGCAGCCTACAATAATATTGAAAATTAAAATGATGATTCTGATAATCATGTTCGTTTCAATTAAAGATGTCCACATTTTACCAACACACTTAAAAATATATATAGTTAAAAAAAACATTTAAAGGTTTACAAATCAGTTAGTGTAACAGTTGTTATTCAGTCGCTAAGTCATGTCCAATTCTTTGTGACCCCAAGGCCATAGCAGGCCAGGCTCCTCTGTCCCCCATTGTCTCTTGGGGTTCAGGTTTATTGCAGGGATGACACTATATAACCATCTCATCCTCTGCCACCCCATTCTCCTTTTGCCTTTAATCCTTCCATGCATCTTATCCTGTGGTTGGGAACCTAACAATATTCATACAATTGAAAATATACCTAAATAACACAACAACTTATCTTTTTTAATGTTGTGGTGATCTTCACTGATGGAATTCAAAATTGTTTATAATGTGTTTTGGAATTTTCTCCATCTAGGCAGTAACCAAATTAGTTTAACTTCAGCAGCATGACTGTTTAATATAGATCTAATCACACAGTTCATCTGTTCAAGCTCTCTTAAATATGCTCCTATTCTGTTACCATTTATTTTCACTTCCTGGTGCTTGCAAACTCCTATCTCTGAGTTCCACCTGGCCTGGCCTCTTGCAATGTTAATCATGGATATGTGATCTATGCTAAGTTTCATGTTCTTTCTTATGATTGTGGGAAGAAGATAGGTTTTTTTTTTGAATAAATTAACTTCTACATTTGCTGCATTGTATTTTTATTCTACACTTATTGATACCTCAGATTATCTAACTGGGTTGGTTCCCAAATTTCTCATCTTGCTGTTTCCTACTGAGCCAATTATGGACATCCATTATATCATTTTTGTGCTGTAAAGTTCATTTCCTCTTGTTAATGTCATTATTTAATTTATACAGACAACAATTATTACTATGTTGTGGACAGTTTTCTAAACATTTTGGGAGTAGTTCTGCGTTGTACAACAAACACACAATTGATTTTGATTTTATTGTTTTTCTTTTGGATTAAAATGATAGCTTCCTTAGTACTTTAACCCAAACTATTAATGGATGTCTTATGTTATAATTTTTAAAGAAATTAAATCTCCAAAATATTTACAATGTAAACTAATAAAGGAGATACTTTACTGTATATGGCATGTGGCAAGTAAAATAGTTTGATTGATTTTTATGTAATTAACTATGCCCAGTTTAAATGAACAGCATTCACTTTATAGAATGGAAAAAAAACCCTACAATACTTTTACTCTGAGGAGATCTCTGAGATCACACAAAGCTTTTCATCATCTTTGCACAACAGATCGTGTTTGATCACACTTCTTTAGGTTATACTTGAAAACAGTGGTGCAAAATGTACAGCCCCTGGAGTTCCTGTCAAATAAATGGGGTGTCAGAATTGCCACCTCATGTTTCTGCTCTGCAATCCTTTCGGTCTGCCATGAACCCTGAAAGGAAGGAGGAACACCTGAGGGGAATGTGAAAGTGCCTGTTTGAGGGGACATTTTAAGGTCGCTCTGTGATGAGAAGAATGCAGCTGCAATCCAGCCCACAATCAGCCTGCAATTTCCAAAACACCCTCTATGAAATTGATTGGACAATTGGGGAAAAGCAATGGGAAGTGCCTAAGGAGGAAAAGTTTTCATTTGGGATTTTGGTGTGCCAATTTCAAGTCTGGCTTTGTACTGCTATATTTCACTCGCCTTCATGATGTTAAGGATCATTCTTACATAGAGGCTCAAGCTGAGGCAGGCTTGGGACAAGTGCTGAGCCTTTTTTTGAGTTTTTAAAAATATTGCCTTGGATCTCTGGAAGAAATGGTTGTGTTGGAGTGGATGGTTGGAGTAAACTGATAGAAATTTGCAAAGAGAAGTCATAACTGGGGAGAGCAGGTGGAGGAGGCAGCAAAGAGTTGGAGATTAGGAAGAGGAAATATATTTGCTACTAGACAGTTTGGAGCTAGTGAAGAAAGTTAAAATGAATAAACTCCAAGGTGAAAAAATAAAACTGAATAATTAGGAAAGGGATAAAAAAATACTGTAGAAAAGTACCTGAGGATGAAGGGATGGAACAGACATTTAGCCTCGTGTCATGGCTTAGGAAGAACAATTAAAGAGAATTTGAAAAGGGGGAAGAGATAAGGAAACAAAGAGACAAAGCGTTAAAGCAAGCAGGAATGCTTACAGTAAGCAGAAAACAAAAAAAGGAGAAAGTGAAAATAATTTCTGTCTACAGCACCTTGGTCAGTGAAGGTTTCTTTCTCTGCTGCCAACAAGGAACAGGAAGCTTACAGGTGCAAAGGAATAAGCAGGTTCAGATGGCAGCACTCAGCCAGTGGAAGAGAGAGAGAAGCTGACAGCTTCAGCAACAGGGAAATTGCCCAGTACATTATTTGAAGGAGGATTGAGGGTTATAAGAGCCAGAAGCAGCAGCATCTGTTTCAGGTAGATGAAAGAGATTCCATACCGAAGAGATTTAAAGTACCTATTTCAGCACAGAAAACCATTAAAAAAACCCAGGAACCCTGATCCTACCTGCTTTTGAAATTGTATATTCCAATTTTAAATGAACACATTCCTGCAATAATCTTGGTCTGCTGCAACCTTCCCCAATCAGGGATAATATCTAATTATATCACACACCTGTATTGATATCAGGCTGGGAAACAAGGTCCCTGTGTTGAATGGTATGTAAAACAAAGGCTCTTACTATGATGAGGCAATTTTTTAAAAAATCTTCTACACTTTGCTGAAGCAAGGGCACTCTTGATTTTTCTGGGTTTTAGGACAATATGCAAACAGTGGTCAAGAGGATTCCCCTTTACCTCAAGGGGAAAAGGGCACCGAATTTATGGTAATATGAAAAGTATTTCAGCACTGCTGAATTTGCAAATATTTGTGGTAATAAAATATGGTGTTCTGAAAAAGTTATAAAAATAACACAATAACACATTTAATGAACTAAGACTATCAGCTATTCTTAGAAACACATGAATATATTAAAATCAGTGGAAAGGCTTTTATCCGTTTGGTATCTCACAGAATATTGTGATTAGAGACTTCATGAGAGCTCTTGAGAATCTTGGATATAATTGAAGACAGAAGTTTATTCAGCTGTGGTTCATAGGTCATAGACAGTCTCTCTTCTGGGACAATTAGTTGGGAATTAGGAAGCTTCCAATTCTTTTTAACAAGGCTTGCTCTATTGACCAAACTTAACAAATTGTGGTAATATGAATGCTGACTAATATTATCCGAAACAAGCCAACTTGAAATCTTGTTTCAGAGAAGCCTGAATTATTACTATTCATATTTTTTTGGGTTCAGATGTTATATTGAACAAAAACTTATATTATGTTTCTTGAGTGTGCTGAATAAATGGAGAGAAGAAAAACAAGTATGTGTCAGACTAAGATTTAATTTATTCTTGTTTAGTTCACACTAAATTATGATGATTTCCCAATCTGGATAGTGAAATAAATTTCACTTATTGTAAAATACATCATTTCAGGATGGTAGTCCAACAGAAAAGCTAATGGACAAATGCACTTAAGTTCTGTGACTTACTATGGATTGTATTTGAAACAGGTGAAGGAAGGATTATGAATAGCTTCAAAGCAGTTAACTTCTATTGAATAATAAGCTCTTCTAGGTGTTATTAAATTACCTTGCACTTTTTTCTTGAGAGTAAAAGTAAACCTAGACTAGGGGTGTCAAACTGGTGGCCCACAGTCCAGATGCATTATGTGCAGACCACACCCATCCCAGTTCCACAAAGGCAAAAAACATTGCGATATGTCACATGATGTCACGTGTCGTGATCAGGTTTGACACCTGTGACCTAGACTGTTCTTCCAGAATTATTATACAAAATCACTTGTACAATATAAGTTTCTGAGCAGGAATAGGCAATTTGTTGCTCTCTGAATTATGTTTTAGATTAAAACATAACTCCTAATTCTGAGAAAATGTGCTTTATTCTGAGAAAATGTGCTTTAAGAGGTTCACTAAAACATGTCAGCCAACCAAATAGCAGTCCTCCCTGAATGCCTCTCTTTGTAGAAGGAAATAGATAATTTTATTTATAATTCACATTTCCAAACCTCCTGTACTTGTTGATAACACCAGATGATTTCTGGAATAGAAGCAAATAACAATCACAAAAAGAAAAGGAAGGAAGAAAAGGAATCACAAATAGAAAAGGAGAATGGTCATCTGTCATGTCCATGTTGGAGTCTGAATCCAAGGCAGAAGATGAACAGCTGACAGAGAGTGGGAGACTGGCTCCTTTGGCTGTGGAAGAGGTGGGGAAAGCAGGGGAGAGATAGAAGAAGAGAGAAAGGGCTCAGACAAAGACCAAGGCCCACTCCCTCCTCATCCTAGGGCATGTAGGGGAAGAATGCAAAAGAGAGCAATGAGGGTTGTGTGGCTTATGAGGAAGGAGAGGGCCCTGATTCTCTTCACAGGGCACACCTGTGCAGGAGTTTAAAAGGAAAGGCAATTGGGTGGAGCATTTGTCAGGAACAAATGCTGAAATTATTCTAGTGCAGAGTGTTGGGCATTCCTGGCTTCCCTCCTGACTGTTTGAATTATTACTGTGTTCCTGTGTGCTTGTTTTACTGGACTCATTATCTTGCCTTGCTGGAATGATTTATTTCAGTCATTCTACCTACAGTGTTAGGACTGGAATATAACAGCAAGAAGCTGCTACAGGTTTGTGGGAGAGTTTTTCTCCAGGTCGAAGAGTGGAGGCAAAGTTGGTGTCAGTAAAGGGACTCATACCAGTTGTCTGGCTGTGTTGCCTTAGTGCCATGCCCCAGGTCATCACATCATCTTGCATTAAAAAATATCCACTAAAACCCTTTAAAACCACTCAATAGGAAGGCTGCATTTCTTTCTTGTCAAGAACCTGAGATAAAATTAGTTTTAAGGCACATTTAAGAGAAAACAGGTTGGAGGCCTATTCAAATTTTCAGGGCATGTGTTCCTGTCCAATTTATGGAATGGACAGAAAAAAACCAGGATCACTGGTCTTGGAGATTAAGAAGTTTATTGAAGACTGAATCCTTTTTGTAGTGGTCAAAGGTTTATGGATTTTTTGATTGGAACTCACCCCATATAAGATAGCTACCTTTTAGTTTACAAAGCAGTGGTTTTTACATATATGGCATAGGGATTTTATTTTGTCAACTTTAAAGTTGTTAATGATATATAAAATATCCTCATTATTAGTGCCAGAAGATGGAATGAAAGCCATTGGTCTATTCAGAAAATGCTAGTTACTGTATTTTATTTTCCATACAATGATCTATGTTTAGTTTAATGAAAAGAAGGACTGGGGTGACATGATAGCAGTGTTCCAATATTTAAGGGACTGCTACAAAGAAGATGGAGGAAACCCAATCTTCAAAGTACCTATAGTATTTAGGATGCAGTACAAGAAGTAACGGATGGAAACTAATCAAGGAAAGAACCAATCCAGAATTAAGGAGAAATTTCCTGACAGTGAAAATAACTAATCAGTGGAAGGACTTCAAAAGTTGTGGGTGCTCTAGCACTTCAGGTTTTTAAGAAGAAATTGGATAACAACTTGTCTGGATTGGGATAGACTCTCCTGCTTGAGCAGGGTGTTGGACTAGAAGTCCTCCAAGGTCCCTTCAAACTTTATTATTCTGTATTTTATTTCATATTCTGATCAATGTTTCCTTAGAAATTTTAAGATGTCTGGACTACAACATGGCTGGCTTGAAAATTCAGGGAGTTGAAGTCTAAGCACCATTATTTTTCAAAAAGCTAGGTTATCTCTACCCTATTCTGGGAATCATAGTTTCAACAGCTCACTAGGTTGTCAGGGTGGAAAAAGGTACTCTGTTTTTGCTTTCAGGTTTGCTATATAAATTCTCAATAAGGTTGCAACTTATTTTACTTTTCCATTATTGGTATTTTATATTCAATATGCTTTCCAGTGTGAAATATGTGTTTTTAAGTTAAATAAATAAAGTTAAGGCTAAACTTCTCTACTGATGTGCATCAAGGCTGCCTTGTATTCTAGAGAAGTTGAAACACAGTGAAGTGGTTGCATTTAATTACTACTGAACATAATTGATGATCTCATAATACTGCATTATGAAAATATTAATAAGTGGAAATAAATGAACTTATTTGTCATAAATAAATTTATGACAAGTTAAGTGATAAATGTACTGAGAACTGAAAATCTGGCCAGACGCAAAGTTACACTTTGATTAGTGTAAAGTAATTGGATTAGGTCACTGTATTCAAGAGTAGCTGCACTTTAAAGAAATTGTGATGATGCAATACTTGGAAACATTCACACAAGGAAACAACCAAGATCATTTTGGAACTTTTAAAACATGAGCATTAAAATGTAATCTGCCAACTGGGTTTCAGGTTTTTCTCCCCCCATTCTTAATTATGACAATATTTGAATTTACAAACTGGAACTTTCAGAGATATCCCCTTATGCTTTAAACGTATGAGCACAATTATTATTTCCAGAGTAGTAGCCATAAAAGCCACAAAAGATTTCCTACACTGTAGTACTACTAGAAGAAGAGCAATTGCTTTCTTATTTTATTTTATTCCCTTTATTTGGGCTCAGACAATACCATCTCATAACAGAGAACATGAAACCTATTTTCTCTATTCAGCCTTTTCTTTGAGGCCAACTCAATTGTTGGGATAGAATGAAGCAGCTGCTTCAGGCATCAGGTTCTTGGGAGTAATCCCCAGTGTAGAATTGGCAGGGGAGAAATCTGTATGTTACAAATAAATATGTATTCTTAACCTCAATGACATCAAATAATACAGCAAAATGTGTGTTGGGATGTCATAATGCAAGTTTTCCTTTTGTATTGGGATCATGATGCTGCCTGAAAGTAAATAAGGGGTGTCTAATGAAGTTGCAACACATGTTTTGTTACTTGTCCCAAACCCAGATGCCTACGATATCCCTAAATCTATATCATTTGTGGGTTTGAATTTTTGATCTAAAAATGTACCGTGGTATCAGCTTTCATGGGTTTATTTCATTGATTCATTTTATAAAAGAAAGAGTGGAGAAAGGGAAAGAGGGTTTACAAAGTGGACTCTAAAATATGTCCAATCCATAGATGTTGCTGGTTCCATATTAACTACCAATTGTGATGGAACTACTGATACTCTGAATACTTATTATAGGCTGGTTTTGGGCTGCAATAAAGTTTAAGTTTCAAATTTCAATATTTACTAGTCTTCAATCTGGTATTTCCCAATATTTTGGAACTACAGTTTCAGAGTTCTTAACCAGATTGTGGAAGGCTGCTAAAAACAGTCTTCAAGAAACAAGGATGGGAATAAGACATATTCAGAAGACTTACAAAGCAATGTGTAGGAAATTTAAGAAATTCCTCAAAATTTAGAATATGAATAATAAATGTGTCTTTGATTACAAAGTCCATAATTTTCTAAAATGCTTTTAGAAATGGAAATGAGGAATAGTTAATTGATTTCTTCTGTTAAAATATCAAAACTGAAATTATTCTGCATATATCCATCAACAATAAAATAATTTATTTTACAATCCAGGTGACTATAGAATGTAGAAAAGATATATGACTTCCTGATTTGAGGGTCAGAATTGGAGATTTTCCTGAGCATCTTAAAAAACACATTGTAAAATTTAAAGCATTCAGTTTCACACATAGGAACAAAAATTCTCTTTTAAATATTTATATTTAAATTTTAACTTGCCTGAGTAGCAGTTTCTATCCTTTGATCCTCATCTGGATCAATTCCAACCCTATGACGAAAAGAAACAAAGCAAAATTTAAATACAGGACCAGTATAATTTTTTAAAATTGACATTCAATGTAATATTTAATCATATTCAACATTAAAATTATTTAGTACATAAATAAGCAAAAGGAAAAGATAAGTGAAATGTCTAGTATATTTTACTGGTCTATTCATATAGATATTTTGTCATCTGTTTCTACATTAATATACTACTGAGAGTGGTAGGGAAGTGCTTTTTGCAATGATATCTGGAAAGTAAGTTGTTCTATATCTTACTGACCATTCGCAGTTGCAGTTTTTTCCCTAATGAAATATAGTTCCAATTTTATCACAATATGTCACAGTAGGAATAGGTGATTGGTTAAAGATATCTTATTAAGCCTGAGCCAAAGTGACACAAGAAAGGATGCCTTCTTTTAATTGCCTTTCTAGACAGTGAAAACTTCAAAGATTAACTTTGAACTAATTAGAATCTTCTCTTATTAATCTTGACTTTTTTTGTGCTTGTATGCCTATTTGTGATGGCCAAGCCTTTCTCTCTCTTTTATAAACTCCTGCCAAAGATAAATCTCAGGGCAACCTTGGATTAATCCTTATATGCAATTTTTTTTTATCCCCCAAGGATGAACTTTACGTTGAAACTGTACTTGAAAGACTCCCTAGATAAGTTATTTTTAACTAACCTTTGATATGGTAATCTCAGAGGCAGCCTTTCCAGCAAGCAACCTCAGGTGTCTGAGAATTCATTGTTCTTACATCAACATCCTCTGATTCAAAAAGTTCACTACTCAGATTTCCATAAAAGCAAAGCCCAATTTATGTATCATTTACTCTATGTCCTATGAATAAAGGAAATTAACCAATAAGGAGAAAAATATTTAGCTATGGTATCATGGGACCTGTCTCTCAAGATATATGACAGGGTTAGAAAGGTTACAGTATGTATACCTTTAGAGACAAGCATAACACAATCTATCTATTTCATTGGCTATGTGCAAGTAATTATCTTTTATGGAAATGCATTAAAAAGGTAAAGGTTTCCCTGTCCAGCTGGGTCCAAGTTTTAACATTTTATTAACTTATAAGATAAGATACAAAATACAACAGTAAATAGGATAGCAGTGGGGGGATAAGGGGGAGAAGAAGTGAGGAAGGGTTGTGAAAAAGAAACACTGATTCTGACTCCCTCTGTTGCAGTAACATGAAGCATTAACATCAAATCACAATTTTTTGTTTTTTTTATAGTAATATAAATTAGCCATGTCTATAAGTGCAGTTGTGTCCGACTCAAGGGCGAAATGCTCATCTCTGTTTCTTAGCTGAGGGAGCCAGCATTGTCTGAGATTTCTGTGGTCATGTGATCAGCATGACTATACGCTGAGATGCATTACCTTCCTACCAGAGGTGGGATTCGAATAATTTAACAAGTTCTGTGGGCATAGCTAGGTGGTCATGTGACCGGGTGTGGCTAGGTGGGCATGGTTAGGGGGTTTATTTATATGGCATCTACTGGTTCGGCCAAAGTGATATGAACCGGTTGAATCCCACCACTGATTCCTACCGAAGTGATACATATTTATTTACTCACGTTTGCATGCTTCGGAATTACTAGTTTTGCAGTTCAAATGTATATTTCCTAAATAGTCATTAAGAACCTGAGTCATCATTATGAAAATATGCTAAATTGTCATGACAGGCATATGAAGTTATGGCACTGTTGGTAAAATTAGGACCCAGGTTGCCTGTAACCTCTGCTTAGAGAGTGCTGTAAAGCACTATGAAGCAGTATGTAAGTCTAAGTGCTATTGCTACATGACTTAATGTCTTGGAGATAATGGTAGAGGCCTTCATTCGGTAGACTTTATTCCTATTGCATGTTGTTTTTTGTTATCAGGAAAACGTTCAGATTTTCATTTCTCAAGGTAACCATGAATTTTGGGTAATATTTAATTTTAGAGATTCAGATTCAAATCCATCTTCACATATAGAACCTCTTTGGGCCAGTTACATCTTCTCACAATAAAGATTACTTAAGTATCCAGTTAGTACTGTCTTTCGTTGCTTACATTTATAGCTTTTTACTAGTTGGTAGCTAAAATAGCATTGTTGTTCTACATTGTTGCCATGCTTTTGATTTATTTTATCTGATTACGAACACATAGTTTATTTTGATTATGGTTGAGTGATGAAACAAGGACCCAGTATGGGATCCTGCTTTAATAGTATGATTTAAGGGTTTTGTTCTCAGAGGGAATTGACTTTGATAATGATGTTAGGGCTGAAAGAAAAAAAAAAGCAATTATTACTAAAATCTTGCAGTTGTGTATTGATTTTTTGAACAAAAATTGTAAAAGTTTGCAATTTTTTTTAACAATTTGTAATGTGAAAAATATTGTGAGAACTATTGGCCTAGTAAAACAAATTTCTCCTTTATATCTAGCTGCTAACTATGTCTGAAGATTTATTGAATATAGTATTTTTAAAGTATTTCTTAACACACAACATACTTTTCATAATTTAGTATAAATTAACATAAAAATATCATTTCTTCCAAATACTTTAGAAGGAATTAATTCACGTTTATAATTATGAGAACATGCTCAGATATAAATTTGAATTAAAAGATATGGATTGACAGAAAATTGTGAGAACTGATAAAAGATTACTCTGATGGAAAGTATGCCACATTCATAATCAGCAGGCCAAAAGCTGTCCATTTTTTGCCTGAAAATTGTTGCTGTGCATTACAATATGCATATATGTTAAAATTAATCTCTGAATTATGCAGAGAATAATATTTTTTTCTGGATTAACATAAAAAGTAATCAATGATAATATGTTGATTGCTAAATATGACAAGACTTTTACATGATGAAAGCAAAACATGTATAAAAATAAGTGGTATGCTTAGCATGACCAGGGAGTAGCAATGTGTAATTTCTCTTTCTGGTTATTTGTAACAGGAATAATAATATAGGAATGCTTGGGGTAACAGTAGAAGTGTTTTGGTAGAGGATATGAATATAGATGGATGAGGATTATGCTTATTGGCCTAGAACAAAATTATTTGATGCTAACATTAGATAGACTAAGATGCAATGAGGAATGTGAATCTTAAAATACATGCACCAAAGGCCAAAGTGTTTGATAAGAAAATGGAGAAAACAAGATACGTATAAATGGAAAGGCAAATATATAAATGTGTGTATCTGTAAATTATTTATTAAGAAAATGGAAAATGAATGGAATAAAATTAGAATGTGGAAATGCTAATACAAAAGTAACAGTTATTATGTGATTTGTTGGGAAAAATGTAACATAAAAGTAATTTGGATTCATTATGCAAATGATATAAATTGAAACAAATGATCTGTTTTATGTTTTTTGCACAACTACATTATTCAAATGACATAAAACACAGTGGGTGAATATTCTCTAATTAAACATTTATTTATCAAAGATATGTTTCCAATTAGTCTATTAGTATGACATTCCACTAGTAACTACTTCTACTTCATTTTGAGGTTGACTCAGCCTTCCATCCTTCTGAGGTTGGTAAAATGAGGACCCAGATTGTTGGGGGCAATATGCTGACTATAAACTACTTAGAGAGGGCTGTGAAGCAGTACATAAGTCTAAGTGCTATTGCTATTTTCCAGTATGTCTTTTGTGGCCTGGTCCCTGCATGACTTTCTAGTCTTGAATTATAGTAACTCTCAAGAGGAATGCTTAATATGATCACTTTTCTCATTGGGGATTCTCAGACTGAGAAGCCTAAAATTCAGGGATGTTTCAGATGGATGGAAATATATTCACACAAAAAAAATGCTCAAACTCACAAAGAGTAATATCCTTTGCCAATAAACTAATAAATAGTAATATATATTTGAAAGAAATTCTCATCCACTCTGAGAATAAAGTAGAAAAACAGAGCATCCCTTTTTCTTTAGAATAAGGATTTTGAAAACCTGCAGGATGCATTTACCAGAAATAAGGCAATCACTTTAAATTAAAAAGAATAAAATCAATCCTATTTGGTTAACTTTATATTGTTTAAACAATTGATGGATTGGAAAGATCATGGGATTTGAAATCTAAACAATATTTCTAGAGAGCATTAAGTAAGGAAGAAGAATCAGCTGTGACCAAGTGAACCTAAATTAAAGGTTGGAGATCTTTTGATTATTGATAGATGGATGGGTTGTTAGAAGATGTTTTACATTTACTGCTTAGGGGAATAAAAATGTCTTTATTATATGTAACTATATTTAATTATATGTAAATTAATAAGTATTTGAATTCTATTTTTAAAACTTTGTAGAAGAAGGAAGCGTCTTTACTTTCTGAGCAGCATCTTTACTTTCTGAGGAAACTGAGGAAGGCACAGCTTCCACCACACATCCTTACAACCTTCTACAGAAGGACCATCAAGAGCACACCACCTGGTTTGGGAATTGCACTGTTTCAGATCGCAAGACCCTACAGCGAATAGTGAGGATGGCAGAGATCATCGGGGTTGTTCTTCCCTCTGTCATGTACATATACACCACATGCTGCATCCATAAAGCCAGAAACATTGTGGCTGACCACACACACCCCTCATACATGCTCTTTACTCTCCTGCCATCTGGGAAAAGGTACAGGAGCATTCGGGCCTGCACAAACAGACTGTGTAACAGTTTCTTTCCACAAGCAATTAGACTCCTCAACACAAAGAAATTAGAATCCTAAATACTTGTGTATTTATCTTTTTTTCCCTCTAAGTTCTTAGATTTAGAACTATGTGTAGTTCTGTGTCCTGCTATTTTTCTTTTTTTATCTATGTTGTCTGATGTAGCACCTTGGTTCTGGGGAAATGTTGTTTCACTGTGTACTGTATTGTATATTGTTGAAATGACAATAAAACCTACTTGACTTGACTTGAACCCATCTTAATTAGTAGAAAGACAAAATAAATAAAAATCTTCTGATTTTTTAAATAGAAGTTGTGAATAAAATAAGAAAAACAATCTATTTGTATTTTACAACTGTCACTTGAGATGGGTATTTCTTTCTTCAGCAGGTAGGTTCCTTTCTCTCCCTCTGTTCCTTTGCCTTTGGCTGTGCTTTTTAAAAATGTCTAGTTTTCCATTGCTTTGCAGAAAGCAGCAGTGGCATCCACAGAAAACAATGCAAAAATGACTTGCCTTGATGTTGTCATGCACATGCTACTGAAAGGGGCTTGCATCTTGGTATCTATTGCAAATATGTAAGTAATGTCCCAAAAGTGCTTTTTCAAGAGGCAACTGGACTTTCTGGTTTTTCTTTGAGGATGTTTTGCTTCTCAGTCGAGAAGCTTCTTCAGCTGAGAAGAGCTGAAGAAACTTCTCAGATGAGAAACAAAACATCTTCAAAGAAAAATCAGAAAGTGCAGTTGCCTCTTGAAGAAGCACTTTTGGGCAACCATGACCTGGATAGCTGAGACTCTGTCTCCATAGATATGTAAGTAATGACATGATGGTGTTGTGCACATTCCACCATTTGCTCTCTTGATTCTCTCTTTTTCTGGATACCAATGAAAAGCAGTAGCATAATTTTCTTAAAGATATATGTTTTAGACAAACCAGGCCAAGAAAAGTGCATGGATGCAGTCATCAAGTCTTCAGCTTGATTTAAGGGAGCACTAAATTGTATTCTGTATACAACATTGGCATTTTCTGCTTTTATTCTTGTTACTAGTTTTAACAATATCTAATTTAAAAAAGAAAGAAGCAATCTTCTAAAAATTAGCTTGCATCAAAGCATATCAACTGGATATTTCAGGCTCTAAGCACCTTTCCTCTCATCCACAGCTCTGATTGTTTATCATTATTTCTCCAAAACTCAGACGTAAATCCAAATGAAAAACAAAATAGTTCAGAAGAAGTCGTATCAGTATCTCATATGCTAAGAGTCCTAATTAGCAACCTTAAATGGGTAAGAGAATATGATGCTATAGTCCAGAGCATCTACAGTGTATTTCAAGCTTTTCTTTATAAATTCAAAGCAGGAAAACAGTGAATACTTTTCTATATATGAAAGGTAGGAATATGCTGTACTTGAAATATCAATGCCTACTCCAATAAAATAAAACGAAATAAAAAAAATCCAGAGAAGCTTCTTGTGGACTCAGATAAAATTTGGAAATAATCAGATCAGAATTCTCAGATAGGAGAACAAGTCTGAAGTATTTGGAGAACAAGTAGTTGGAAAACAAGTACCTGAACAGTTATAAATGGCAAGATCCTCCTCATCTCTCCAACAAGTCCAAAATTTTGCTAGCATAAAAATTAATCCAGAAAGAAATTAGAAATGTTTAAAACTAAAATTTTGAAATCTGATCCTCACACACACAAAAGAATAAATGAGTATAATTCAATAAAATGGTAGAAAATTAAATTTTAGGAAACTTGTAGAACTGCTTAGGATCTGAGCTTCAACTATTTTCAAAGACTAAACAGGACCAGTAAAACTTTACCACAAAACCAAGTGAAATTTCTCCTTGATTCAAAGCAGGAAAGGATCCCAAAGGCCTCCAAACAATGACAAGTATGTTAATAGTTTCCGAATTCTGAATCACCCTAATATAATCTGAGAAACATCTCCTGATATTAAAGCACAAATTATGTCCCCAGCCAAATATCTTGATATATTGCTCAGTGGAATGCCTGTCTGGGCTGATGGCAGAAACATCATTCTTTGTTATACAAAGTAACAAATAAAGACTGCCTATTTTTATCTTCTTCAAGATCAGAATCTTTTAAAATATTTATTTTATTTCCAAAGTTAAAATAAAAACTTTAACATAAAGAGGAAAACAAAGACAAAAAATGTTCATTAGAAAAAAACCACATACACATAAATTGCCCACCTAACTGAATGCCGATAGATATATTTCAACAATAAGTGTTTCCTTTGCAAAACAGGTCTACAACTTCTCCAGCTCTATTTGCCCAGATAATTTGTATTATCATCTCTCTACTATAAAAACAGAAATAATTAACAGGGAAATCTAACAACAAAACTAACCTTCAAAGCTCCCATTAACAATCTATTATTGGATTTCACATTCCGAAATTCCACAACAGCTTCTAATCCATCCTAAACTACTGCAATCATTATCTCTGATCTGTTCAAGTTAAAATATCTTTGATTGATTTTTTAATAAAAATTTTCCTTAAAATTATAACTGGGATCTTTCCAAACAATTGTACCTCATTGCCCAAAGTCATAAATCTCTTTTGTGAATATCTCTGAAGCACTTGTTCAAAAGATTTTCATACAAGTTAAAGCATATCTCTTAATAGCTGTCTTCTGATTGAATATAATATATCCATTCCACCATCTCCACCAGCTTTCTTAAGAAAAGTCCAGTTCATCAATGACCCATATTGCCATCTCTAATTATTTTAAATTTATGTCCCTTTCAGCCCTCTCCAATGAGCCCACAATTCTTAAACAAAGCTTCTTCTTCAATTCTGTCAACAACAAATTAACTTCCAATCCACCCAATCTGAAGTCAGATTTAGATTCTGTTACTTGTATCTGAGTATCCTGCTTAGGTTGATTTACAACTGTTGTTAAATCATCAAACCTTTTAACTAATATTCATTCAGAGCTTATAATTTGAATAGTATTTTTTTTTCTGAAGGCTTATAAGAAGTCTTTGACATTAAATTAAATTGGGTTTTGCCTTTCTTCTATATTTCCTTTTGTGAAAATTGTAAAAAGTATATAATGTATAATTTTCAAATCCTTGATTTATTGTTTATCCTTCATTTTTAATATGATCCAAATTTTGTTATACTTGGACCTTCACAACAAAATATGAGCAATTAAGGACAAAAGAAGTGGATTTTTGTAACAAAATGACTGCTGGAAAAATTAAGATATTTCTCATAATAGAAAGTAAATAGAAAGAGGGAATTCCCATAATTAAAGATGTAATCAAAAGAAAAAAAAAGATTCAGAACATGATGTTGAAAATGAAGTGTGTGTTGTGGCCTGCCAGCTGCCAGCTCCAGCTGCCAGACGGATGAGGAGGAGGTTGGGAAAGAACTTGGGGCAGTTCTGGAGCCTGTGGAAGGCTCTGATGGGTGTTCAGTGTTGGACACAGAGATAGAGCCAGGGCCATTTGGCATTTCCCAGCCACCGGAGAGGTAGCTGCCTTCTGAGCAGAGGTGAAATCCAGCAGGTTCTAGCCTATTTGCTAGAACTCCTTGTAAATTTTCTAAGCAGTTTGGAGAACTGGTTGTTAGAAGAAATCTCCTTTTGTTTTTTTCCACTTTACAAGGTTAATCCTGTAAGGAAGGCAGGAAAAAAAACATTCTGGTGTTGTTTCTAGCCTAATCTTTATTGCCCTGCTTACAGAAACTGGTCACCCAGTCACATCACCCCCTCCCCAGCTATGCCCACCAAGCCATACCCACAGAATCAAAAAAAATTTGAATTCCACCACTGCTTTCAAGTCAGAAATGAGTGAGGAGGAAGAACAACTGGGGCCTTTTCCAGATGCATGTATGCTCAGAGCAGATAGGAGAGGTGAACAATGCAGGACAAGGAGTTGACTCAGGAGACAAGGCAATGTGGACGCTGAGTGGCCCTTCCCTGGTTAGGGAATAAATAGGAGAAGAGGGTGTAATGGCTGTGGCAGACAACCATTCGCATTCCTGGAGATTTTGCTCATTGTGTTTTTTGGGACAAAGACTGCCTTGCCAGAATGGAGGTTTGTTTATTTCTCTGACTTAATTTGCAGCCTTTCTGCTGGGAGCTCACAACCTTGAAATTATCTTAACTGATAAGGCCTCTGGATTCAGTTAACTCCTTGTAGGATTCTTGCCTGTACTTTGTTGGTGGATGCAAGTAATTCACAAGGTATAAATAAAAAGAGGTTTTTCTTTGTGAGGAGTTTGTTTCTTGCTTCTGCTGAGGCTGGTTCAGAACAGTGTGTGTAAAAGAATACAGAAATACTGACAGGAAAAAATGAAGCCCCAAGCCTCTGACCACTCTAACCGAGAATTATAATCATCAAGATTCCTCATCCTATAATTGTCTGAAGGTTCTCTTGGGTTGATCCTAGTGGTTCCCATTCACATCTAGGGAATGTTCTGCCAAAGGACCAGTTTTGGCCACAAAATCAGTTATGTGTTGCAGGAGGAAAAACAGTCCTCCTGCTCAGCAGCACACCATTTTCTGGGGCATTCTGCTTTAAGACTATTTTTTTAATAGAATAAAAGGATTGATTGCCTGCAGATGTTCAATGCAATACTTTAAGTACACTGTATATAGGAAACCTCCCAGAGAAAGTTATAGTAGTTACAAGTCCAGAAAGCTCATGAAGCACTAGATGATAGGCTACAAGTCTGCATGGGATGCACATATATCAACATATTTACTATACATACTAAACCACATGTGTGTATGGATAGGTAAGTGTATATATTTACCTAAACACTCTGATATACTCATGCAAATGTTTTCTTTACAAAGAGATTAAATAAACACTATTCTATAAAAAAGCCATTGGATAGAGTAGAAAGAACAGAATCATGCTGGGAATAGACTAACTGGAGATAGAAGTGAAAATAGTATTCCTTCCCAGTGATCCTGCCTATCCCAGAATGTTAGATCTTTTTCCAGTTTTAAGCAAGATACATAGCCATTAAATACAGTACAACAAAGAAGAAAACATACAAACAATCCTTAAAACAGAATTGTTTGTTTAAAAGATTTATATTTTGATTCAACAGATTATTCTAGGGTTGAAAACATACTGGTGTTGTTTCTTGTAATCAAATCTTTTTTTCTTCAACATCATTTAATAGGTGTTGTTTGTTATCTTTTCATCATTATGGGTGTTAGGAATGTTAAACTCTAACAGTAGTTGGGTAGGCAATATATAAACCAGGATTATCATTTTGGGAGTTAAGAT
>JAEANM010004944.1:0-12325 GCA_017656035.1 Myanophis thanlyinensis
ATTTTATCTGCTGTGAACCGCCCCGAGTCCTTAGGGAGAGGGGGCGGTATATAAATTTAATAAATAATAATAAATAATAATAATAATATGCCTGTGCTAGATCTAATTTTGTGAACATCTTCCCTTTTCCCTGCAAATATAAGAGGTGCTGCATGATAGGCACTGGATAGGCATTCTGCTGTAATGCCTTGTTGATCGTGCATTTGTAGTCCAAGCAGTTGCAGATGGAGCTTCTGCTTTGACTGGCGTGATTATGGATGTTTCCCACTTCTCATGCTCAACCGGCTCTAACACCCCTTGAGCAATTAATTTGTCTATCTGGCTGTCTATTTTGGGCCATAACACAAATGGCATTGTGTGTGGTTTTATCCTTATGGGGCCAACTTGGGGGTTGAGGTTAAAGGACATGGGTGTCCTCGTATACTTGTGCAAATTCTTGTCAAAAACGTTTCTGAACTTGGGGAGCAGTTCTTCGATGTTATCATCCCAGATCGCATTGACACCTGTCACCCCCAGGCCCAGGGAATCAAACGAGTCTAGACTGAGCAGGCTGGGCAAAGCACCATCTACGATCATCAGTTTCAGGGGCCCTGTGAACTTTTTGAAGGTCCCATTCCCCACGATGGGGATGTGGTTCCTTGATAGTCCTTTAGCTGTATGTGCTGGAACTTCAGTTGTTTCTTCAAAATATCTGACACTAGTTTTTTGATGGTGTTCCAAGACACTACTGTCATTGGTGACCCTGTGTCTATTTTCATGCTGCATGGTGAGCCCTCAGTGAGGACCGTGACCTTTATTTTCTTTGCGCGGTGTGCACTTATTTGCCCAATGGTTGTTTGGCAAGTGTTCTTGGGCTCTGCATAGCGCTCTTCTCCCCTTCTGGGACTTGCCCCCTCTTGGAGTCCTGTCTAGTGTACCCGCTGGGTTTCTTGATATGCTGCTGGTTGCCTGGCATGGCAGACTCGCGCCAAATGCTCTTTTTGGTTGCATCTCTGGCAGATGGCCTCTTTGAAATGGCAAGCGGACCTTGAATGATTTTCTCTGCACCCTATGCATGCATCTGGTGTCCCTTCTCTTTCGGGTGTTTTCTTTTGTCCTGCTCAAATGTGGCAAACCTCATCCTCCTTGTCCGTCGCTTTTTCTTGCTTGGTGTGGTCTTGTTTCACCATGACTGCGCGAAGATGGCAGGCTGGACGCTTTTTGTATTACCACTGTGGATTTGATCAATGTTTCTGTGGCTCGGGCTTCATCTAGGGCTGTCTTTAGTGTGAGATTAGTGAGTAGGCATCTTTAGAGGTTTGAGTCCTTCACCCCGCAAACAAGTCTATCCAGGAGGACTTGAGATCCCTAAATTTGCAGTACAGTGTGGCTTTTCGCAAGGCCATAATGTACTCATTAATTGATTTGCCTTCTCCCTGGTTTTGCCTGTAGAACTCATGTCTGACGATTTTTGATGATGGTGTGGGTGTATAATGTGTTTGGAGTATATTTTGCAGCATTGTCTAAGACACTGTCTGCACGGTGGCAGGGGCGATGAGCGCCTTGGCCATTTCAAATATTTCTGAGCCGCAATAGCTCAAAAAGAGTGCTTGCTTCCAGTTGTCCAATAGTTCCAGGAGGTCATTGGTCTCTAAGAAGTGTTCAAACCGGACAGTGCATGACTCCCAGGTCTCTGTAGCTGGGTTGAATGGAGCAGGTAGGGCCTGCATAATCATCTCAAGAGGACTGAGGCAGTTCAGCGATGATGACTGTGTTTGATGGTTGCTGAGATGTGGTCACGGTGGCACTTCTTCCCTCCAGCTGGGATCAAGATCAGCTCTTGTTTAATTTTCTTCTGATCCCACCTTCATCGCCAGTGTAGAATAGTGGGTGATTGAAAAGACAGAGGCAGATCTTCGTCTTCAACTTTAATAAAGATCTTCGTCTTTATTGCAACAAGCAAAATCCCAGCAATTTTCTGTCTGACAGCCCTTTTAAAGGCAAGCTGTCAAATGGCTCAACCAATCATATTCAACTGTTCTTCCTGCCTAAACGGCAAACCTGAACCTATCTTTTTCGGCAACACTTCTCTAGTTAAGTAGTCAACAAACTCAGATTTCCATGTTTCTAGTCCAGTATCCTTAAAATGCTTAGCTACTGTTTCTTCTTCCTAGCATGGAACTCCCAAACATGTAAAATAAATAATGCTGTTGCTTTTCATTTACAAATCTTAGATACCTGCTCTCAAAAATAGCATTTGTAGCAAGAATTTTCTAGCATCCAAAATAAATACTTAAACTTTGGTTTGCAGCATCAATTTCTCAATCTCTCTTACTGGGGCAGATTCTCACCCTTCCAGAATCTATCCCAAATGATCCCACAATCCAGCAGTAAGGAAGGAAACATGAATTGTACAAAATACACTCTCATAATTCTATATATAACTCTTTGCAAGGGAAGGAAGTTATGTTAATGTGACTGTTTTATGGCTCTATGAATCAAGGGTATTACTATAAAATGTGTAGGATTAGTAAATAACTCTCTCCTTCCCACAATCCATCAATCTGTTATCTTTTTTAAAAAGTTAGCTTCTAAGCATTCTCCTTTCCCATATCTTTCAACTTCACCATCCCAATTTTAAGTTATAGAAGAAAAGCTAGTCTAAATTATTTATTCACAAAGCTCATTTATTAAGCTATTGACTTTTTAAAATATTTACAAAATTGTTTGTATATTATAACACATTTATTGATCTTACTAAGTGCTACTATAAAATATGTATTGTGCAATTATAAAAAGAAATTATCTCCAGTTAGTTTCACAGAAGTTAGTAAAACATATTTCCAAGTAAATGTATTGGAAGTACAGTCCCTATTACATCATTATCCTACTAACGTGAATTTAAAATGTTCCTTTACAAAATATTGAAAGTAACATTAAAAAAAACTTCACAGAACTTTTAAATAATTCCAAGTATCTTTGAACAAGTTTAACTGCAGCAGATTTAGAGAAAATTTAAATTTCCAGGATTAAATATTAGCTTTTTGCTTCTTTTGAATGTTTCCGCTACACAAATACTAGAACATGCTATATGTTACATTTCTAATCTACATTAATAAGAAAACATCATTTTTTAAAAAACAGATTTATTAACAGGGGCCAGCATTCCACATTCAGTAGGTGAGTGGAAAAAAACCTCCAGCAAAGTATTTTGTTTCAGTATAGATTTGTTTTGAGTCCAGCGTTTACTTACCTGACAATAATATTCAAGTTCTATATTTCTTATGCACAGAGAGTAAAGGAAGATGCAGGCTGCAGTAAGATTTTACTTAGACAACTGCCTTTTTAAAAAATTGAAAGGTTAGGCTGTCTGAAGCTGCTTGCCTTCAGGGGGTGGAGAAAAATCAGCTATAGGTGATTGGATAATACAAAGTTTACCCACCTTTTTGGCAAACAAATTTTAAAAAGTTATGGTGTTCATTTATACCATTTAAGAAACCACACCAGCTTCTTTTCCTGTTTAAAAAGCAAGTTGGGCATTTGTTAAATGTATTTCCACAAATTACAGACTAATAATTTTGTAGGTCTAATATTAACACTTTAATTGATAGAACTGATAATTCTATAAACAGTATGAAGTCAGTCCAGCCTAGGACTTGTGACCAAAAGAATGGTTTATATATACTCAGCTGTGCCAAACCATGAAGATAAATTTCTCATGGGGAGCAATGCAAGCTAAGACATTATCCCCTATGATTCACCATGTTAGTAGTTCTTACTACTAATGTCAACAACATTAGAATTCAAAAACTATCAAACAAATAATGAGGCTTGACAATTACATATCTTCCTTGGTTGATGACTTTAAACTGTCAGTCAAAACCTTGTCACTTAAACAGACATGTACTGTAAACAGATATTGGCTTTTTTTGTTCTAATCTGCTTCCATAAATTACATTTCTAATTTAATTACATTTTTCTTTGGGAACTGTTTCTGCTTACTCTTATCCAGTGTTCATATCCCTTTAAAATTTGAGGAGCTGTTTTTTTTACTATGGATTTGGATAACTGGCATTTTTACAATACAGGTATGAATGGAATAAATAGATGGAGATCTTTTGGCCAACTGGTTAGATGAGATCTTCCCATCCAGTTTGCTAAAGCTATTTCACTTCTGAATGGATAGCAAAATAGTAATTTGCAGAAAAAGGAAGCTAATCCATTACTCTATTGCTATATGGGGGTCATAAAAAAGAGACAAAGGATTTTGCTATAGAGCAGCAAATCTGTTAATAGAGGCAACTGAGATTGTTAGATTGTCACTGATCATTGTTATCCATGGAGACAATGCTGTGGAGTGATGATGACTTTCCACTCAAACGTATTTTGGAAGAAGTATTTCTGAACTATTGATGCTATGCTAAATGTTTAAGTGGTAGGTAGGTATTCCCTATATGTTATCAAGAAAAGAAGAAAAGAAGGGACTTTTTTTGTAGTTACTAATCAGTTTTTAGCATCCTAAAAGTTGCTGTACTGTGTGCCATCAGCTCCTGTTCTTAGTTCTGATAAGGGTGTCTTAATCAGAGAAAGACTTGAAGAAAAGCAGTAAGATTCAAGTTAATGAGAGAAGACCATTTTTCATGCTAAAGAAATCCCAATTATTTTAATGAAACAGAATGAGTGGAGCAGACTTCTCTGACACTACACATCAGGAAAGATATGCATCTCTCAATCAGCAATGGTTGTACAGGTGTTTCATTTATATTTCTGTAAATGTAATGTTCTAGTTAGGGGGCACTCAAACAGCAAAGCACAGAACAGGAAGTCAGATCAACCAATCAACATGCAGGATATGCATCTCCAAACAATGCACAGTTGAGCTGTTGACAAGTCTGCAGCCATCTGCAACCAATACTTATCCATTAATCCTTTTGTAGTAAGGCATGCGGAAATGTCTACGTGCAACTGCAGGCAATGCAAAATCAGCATTAAACTTTCACACATAACAAACATTATAGCTAATTATTGTTGTAGTTCCACGATATATGGAGGATGCTACATTAGAAAGGATGTTGCAGAGTCTCTTGAGTCAAGCTCAGTTCCTGAAGACTTCATGGACACACCTTGTCGTTTTTTTGGCAGCAATGCTGAAGTGATTTCCAATCACTGCTTTGTGCATTCACTCACCCACCCCTGACTTCCCAAAAGAGACCATTCCTGGTGGTCTCCCATTCAATGCCAACATGGCTTAGCAATTTCCTGAACAAACAAAATCAGCTAGGTCCTTTCTCCAATTGTCAGAAAGACTATGGTTTTAACACTGGCAGAAATCCTTAAGACACCATTATGAATTGTATGAGGAACTCAGGATCTATAGATTTGAACAAGCAATTGCAATGACCACACATGTACTGAATATGTAAGCACAGTGAATGCAAGATAAGGATGAAATAGAAGAGCCTCTTTCTGTTTTGGTACTAAGATTTGTGTAAAGGAATCCTAGTAGCCAATAGTCATACTGACTGAGTATATAAGAACTGAGGCCAGTTCCTCTGAAGGTCACCAGATTAGGAAAAAATTTATTGTAGCATATAAAAGTAAATATTCCATACTGAGTTTGACTTCTGACTGATGCATGGGCACATTCATATAATTTGAAGCAATTATTTTGACAATAATATACATGTTATTTACTACTGTCTTCTTCCAGAAGGCTGTTCCAACTTTTGACCTACAACTGGGCATTTCCTTATGAACTCTCATCCAATACTAAACAGACCCTGCTTACCCCTAATGCAGATAATCTGGGAAGTTTATTCTCTTCTTACCCCTAATCCAATATAGATTTCTACACTATCTTTTATGGTCAGTATAATTTTACCTATATTTTTTACACCTAGTGGTTTCAACCTTTTTTTTTAGAAACAAACAAGCACATGAGCTTAATGGAGATACTTAAATGAGCAATTTATTGTATAAATTATATTTATATAGATCTAAGTCACAAGAAACACCACAATTTTCAGGAAAAGTCCCCAAAATTTCATCTGAATGCTATAAATTCATTAAACTAAAACCCAGATCAACAGATCCAAGTAAATATTGGACAATATAAGATGTCCTGCCTTGAGCAGGGACTTGGAGTAGAAGACTTCAGAGATTTCCAACAGCCCTATGATTCTATGTTCTATGATTTTATTTTAACTTGTGCATTCTACTCAGAGGTAAATCCCACTAACCATAATGAGTTTACTCTCAGGAAAATGGTGTAGGATGACAGCTTTACAGAGCAATTCAATACAGTTTCCCCTCAACAGTTCTGAAGTTTACCTAAGCAAATGATCTATTAACTAGGTATTTACTTTTAAGCAGTACAAAGTAAACAGCCTTTCCAGTGGACAAAGTTGTTAAACGACTGCAGGTCACAAGGCAAACTCACCACTGAACATACACTATCAAAATGTTCCATTGCAGTCATGTTTATCTTAGGAGTAGCAAAATAGCATCTGTTGTTTTGCCCCTCCATTAAGATTACATCCTTGGACAATTATGTTCACATTTTTATCCCAGCATGCTTCCAATGTAGCATAGCATTTCATTCCAGCATGCTTTCCATTCAATACAGATTTTTCTATTATTTTATATGTCTTCTATTGTAATACATTTATGTTCTGAGTTATACTGAATATAGTTTTGCAGGAAGGTATTATATATATTACACATATATTATGTAAAAAACAGTTTAAACAAAAATGCTGTCATTTCTAGGAACCCAGATAGTTAATAAACATACCTGGAATTAACCCTTATATATTTTAATTGAAGAGAGTTGCTTAATGAATGTAACCTTACAGGGAAATCTTGAGTATTTTCTTTGAATATAACTGGACTTAATTAAGCAGGTATGTACAGAAATTCACAGTTCATTCTTATTTATATGTCTGCCATTCTTAACCAAATAAATGTGCAGCTAAACAAAATATGCACATAAAATAATGTACTATAGAAATCATAAAGCAATACACAATTCAAAATAACTGAGGATCACCATGATGTCTCACAGCACTGAACAAAACATACACACCAGCCTTCCCTAATATCCTGGCCCCAAAGCCTGAGGGAAGAGCCAGATCTTCAGGGCATCCCAGATGACCAACAGGGTTAAGACTATCCAGATCCCAAGGCTGTTCCAAAGGCAGGTGCCATGACAGAAAAGGCAACCTCCTGGGTCACACTACATCAGCGTCCCCCCAATCTTTTAGGTGCCAGGGACTGCTTCTGTGGAGAGAGGTTTTCCATGGATCGAAGGAAGCATGGTTTTGTGTGCTGCCTGCATCCCGTGAATGGGGCTTCACATGTTTGCACCAACCAGTTTCTGGCATGCTGTGGACCAGTGCCGTTCGTTGACTGGAGGTTGGGGATCCCAGCACTAGATTACTGTTTTATTTTGCAATATGTAGAGACTGAGCATAAGATAAGAAAGATGTGACATTAACACTAAAACTAATTCTTACCATTTCCATACTGGAAGTTTCAAGCTAAATTTCCGTAGCACTCCAATAGTGTTTTATTTTCAGGGTCAAATTGACTTCCTGCTCCTCACACAGTCATTCCTTTTCCACCCCTCACTTAGTATAAGGCAATTATGTCTACCAATGATTTGTTCTAGTTTGGATCTGTCTGAACTCCACTGAAACCAACAGAACTTTATGAAGTATTAACTGATTTCGACAGCTAATAAAGAGATACTGCCTTATGGTTTGGGCAAAAATAGAAATTTTAGTCTCCAGAGTTAGAACTGAAAGGAAACATACTGGATCATTGGAACCAATGCCAAATCTATAGCACAGAATTTTTATAAGCAAGTCTATTTTAACAACAACAATAACAACAATAATAATCTTGATTGATACCTAAGATTCTGGCAGCAACCCATATCAACCATCAGTGCTAGTCAATAATATTTGTGATACATTCCTAAATGTTCAATTGACTGAGTTTCATGTTTAATGAATAAAAGATAATAATAATAGTCTATTAAATTGGTATGCCACCTAACTTTCAACCGCTGAAATTCTTTAAACTTCCACTTTCAAACAAATGTTTGCAATGTAACACTGTTGATAAACATCAGGGACACCAACTGTTTGGACAACTGAGAAGAATTTGGGGAAAATGTCACAAGCACTTTCCCAAAACAGTGACCATGAGGAAGAATTTACTTATTTACATAATTTGGGGAAAATGTGTCACACACACTCTCCCAAAACAGTAACCATGAGGAAGGATTTGCTTATTTACATAATTGCAATGGTAAGCACATAAGCATAAAATCCCTGGCCCATTTAGTATTACAATCTGTGCTTATTATGGCCAAGCAATTACACTAGTCTTCCAGGAATGCCTTCAGAGCTGTCAAAGTGCCATAAAAAGTACTGATGCCCATTACTTCCATGTATCATTCCAATCCTTTTCTGAAACCAGCTAAGCTGGTAGCCAGCACAACATAATAATTTTCAATTTTTAATTGTTTGTTCTGTTTTTTAAAAAAATCTTTAATCTTTCTTGATTCCTCATGGACTCGTTTTTATTGGATGATATGAGGTCAGCCATTTTTCAGGAAGCAATCTAACAAGGTTGCTGACTGTCATTCTTTCAGACCTCCAGAATGCTAGTTGCTGTCCCAGGCGATCTTTTTACCTTTTTTGTTTCTAGACAGACAAACAAGCAAAGCATTGGTTGCAACTGTTCACCATTTTATGAACTGTGATGCATTCTGAAATTCTTAAAGATCCCAAGGCACTGGCACTTTGTTTTTCAGCAAGCTATCTCTTTCTTTGGTCTTTTTAAATTAGAAATAATTAAATAGTAACACAATAATTAAATAATAGTAATATCAGATGCGGCAAGAACATGTTCATAGAAACATTGATATATTGAGCAGATGTCATGGCTAAGTGGAAAATCCATCCAAGCAATTTCTAGATAAACTGAAGATGATAAAGAATGGGTAATAGTAACAGAAGAATTCTTCACTGCAGGAAGAAAGAACAAGGAAGACAAAAGATTCTGCAGAGGAGACTTGCAAAACATGTCCACATGTGCAAAAATGTTTTAGGTTTAAGGCAGTTGCTTCCTTAGAATGTTCCCATAGCTGCTCTGAAAGCTTTCCTCACTTCTCTGAGCCTGGCTGCGTAAAGACTGCTTGGAACTGACAGCAAAATAGGATTCTGGACATGCATACAAGTGCAAACAGTTCAACAAGAGGTGCTTGGAAAAGCATATTTGCAAAGTGCTGTACATGTTTTTAAATGCTTGCATGACTCCAGAAACAAAACCCTTCTGCTCATAACTGCATCAAGAGATTCAGAAGGTACAAGAATAATCACACTTGTTGCATGAAGAGAGGCAAACCAACTTTGACAATAATTTCTAGCAGCAATATCTACCTTTCACAAGCAGGTATTTTTAGTTCTGGAGATTTGCGGCATCAAAAAAAAAAATCTGGAATGGTACCAGACTAGGAGATAAGACTACATAATAATTATCAGAATAAATGCACAAGGTCACTCTGCTCAAGTTTCCTATTATTTGCATGTTATGTAACTCCAGTTGTATGCACACAGTTTTTAAGCCAGTGATCAGCTTTTTTGAATACAAGTTGGTTCAGAAAAATATATCCCAGAATTTCTATGAACTACAGCATGTTCCATACAAATCATACTGGTTTGAAATCAATATAGCCTTAAAATGAGTTAAATCAGAAGTAATTATGAAATTTAACACCTAACAAAATATATAAATAAATATGAACCCTCTCCAAAATAAACCGTCCATGAATAGTATGCATGGTGTGAATTAATCAACACAAAGTGAATAATTTATCCCAACTCAAGATCACATTCTTGGGCTGAATCAGTGACAGCATTGCTGCTTTTTAAAGATGTAAGATTATTCCACTCCCTCAGCAAAATAATATCTGCTGCACCATGTAAAGCCTGTCATACAGAGGTTAGCAGACCTTTAAAACAACAATTATGTCTTTCTTTAGAAAACATTATTAGTGGAGAATATATACAGACAGACTTCATAATCCCTATTTTACACTCCTTACCTCATTGTACTACCATAAGGGTAAAAAGTCTCTTCAGTCAGGCTTGATTTCTGAGGCTTACATGGACCCTTTCGTATAGGCTTTCTGGCAATACACATGATCCATTCCCACATGCACTAATGCTTATTTGGAATTCTTTTATGCTTCTGAGGGTATGGTCTTTTTTCTACCAGACCAACACAATCATGCAGTGGATATCAAAGAAATAGATTGTAGCCTGCTGAGAACATATGAAGTTGAAGAGAGATTATGGGATAGAGGGAAACACGTCGTAGGTTCGGAGTCAGCCATTATTCCATAATTTAACCTGAAATGTTGATATATATTTACAATGGTCTTAGCAAAAGAAAGCTCTAGCTAATTTTGTACAACAGAGAAACTAAGCAAGCTTAGAATGGTTAGTATTTGGAGGGCACTCCATCTATACTTTCAGAACTGTAGACTAGGAAGGTTGACCTTGAAAATCCTCAAAATGTCAATCTACACCATTTCTCTATCTTGCCAGACTGGTTCAAGAGTGTCTACATTTATAACGGGCTACATTAGAAGCATTGAGCCACTCAAATCAGCTGTCAACAACCCTTATTTTTATTTATCTTACTTAAACTGGGCCAGGGATTTTATGCTCAGTTACTTAGGTTTCCAAGTCAGTCTCCTCCAACTTCCAGATGAGTTGAACTTCTAACATTATTCTTGCTATAGCATTTGCAGTTGAGATTCAGAAACCTGGTCCCAACTATTAAAGCAGTAGTCTTCCAGCTTCCTGCTAATTTGTCATTTTAGGAAGTGCAAGGATCACAGTAGAATGGCAATGAAGGGCAAACTTAATGGAAGTATTTTCCCCCTTGGTTTGGAATGGGGGAAGTTTGTAGGTCTCTTACTTTAAAAAAAATCAGTATTAACCTTATGGTAGGACATGCACTAGAATTTTAATCTGCTTCCTCCCTAAACGTAGTGAGGATTTGTGTCACAAGTTTCAGCAAAGACCGTTATAGGGGAATGTAGGGTGCTACTCAGGGAATCAGGAATTTGACATATAGCCTTTTAGGCATTAAGTTTCCCACTCCTACATATGGCCTTTGTAGTCACACAAAAGCAAAAATTACAAGTATTCCCTCTCACTAATTGGTTCAGTTAATCTGCTTCTGATAGGCATATCTTCAGATTTTCTCTTCTGCTCTTACAATTTCTTGGGATTTTTCCTGTCTTTTATATCTCTTTTACACCATTCTGGAAAGATAAAGCTTCTTAATTATTAAACCTGCCAACACTATCTTAGAGTCTACATAGTCTTGTGAAAGTTTTGAGATTGCACATACCTCATATAAGGCTCCCAGAAAGATCTTCATGTACTTTAAACCTCTGTCTATAGGAGACTTTTAGGATATTCAGACTCATTTTAAGAAAGATTTCTAGACTGTAGTTTTCCTCACTGGCCAGTGGAATAATTAAACTTTTTTTCTATGAGCCATATCATTTGCTGCATCTTGCCCCACAATTTTCTGAAGGAAAAAAAATCCTAGCAGAGTTATATGTTGCTCTCTTCCATTGCCACCAATACATGCAACAAAACTTTTCTTTGTCCCTTCCCAAAAAGAATAATTCAAACAAAGAGTATTAATATGATTTGTCAAATCGATAATGCCCCTTGCCATCTCAAAACCATATTTTAGAATATGGTACTAGAACCATTTTATTTCAAAACCCTTTTTGTATCTCATACAATAAAAACATACCATTATTGAAATGAAAGTGATTATTTCAAACACAATGTAATTTCTAATACAGGTAGTCCTCAATTTACAACCATTCATTGAGCACTGTTTGAAATTACAACAGAACTGAAAAAAGAGACTTACGACCGTAGCAGCGTCCCCTTAATCGTGATCAAAATTTGGGCACTTGACAACTGGCATTATTTAAAATGGTTGTAGCATCCCAGGATCATATAACCATTTAGCAATCTTCCCAGTCATCTTCCAACCAGCAAAGTCAATGGGGGAATTCACTTAACAATTCCACAATTCATTTAACAACTCTACCAAACAGGTCATAAAATTGGGTGAAATTCACATAAGAACTGTCTTGCTTAGCAATATAAACACTAGTTCCAGTTGTGGTGGTGAGTTTAGGATTATCTGTACCATTAAAATATCTACAGTAGTAAACACAGTACATAAACATGTAACATTTGCAGGACAACATTCATATACCATGTGTGTGTGTGTGTAT
>JAEANM010004945.1:0-20161 GCA_017656035.1 Myanophis thanlyinensis
CGTTTGGACTTCAATTCCCAGAATTCCCCAACCAGCTTTGCTGGCTGGGGAATTCTGGGAGTTGAAGTCCAAACGTCTTAACGTCGCCAAGGTTGAGAAACACTGAACTATAAGATCAACCAGGCGACTCCCACGATCCATGCAATTATGAAGATCGCCTTTTAGGTAGATCCGACTGCTCGGCGCAGGAATCCCGTTCAAAGCCCCCCAAGAGAAATGGGGGCTGCTCTCTTTGCTTCAGCCATGCCACCTCCAAAGAGCCCCCCCCCCCCGCCACCAAATGATTCCTGGGTGTAACCGCTACCGTCTGAAATGTCTGCCCCACCCGTTTAATCGCAGGTGGTCGCTCCCACTCTCCACCAATCGAAACTGCCACCACTGGGCACGAGGGCGAGGAAGGAAATTGAGCCCCCCCTCCTGCCCCTTTCTCCCATCGGTGAAAGCAACCGACCTCACCTCCGCCGCGAATCACTGGCCCAACCCGCCGCCCAAGACTTCGATTTTTTTTTTCCGCCCTCGGACGCTTTCTCTCCGCCGCCTGGGGATTTTAATTGGCCAACAGCGGGCGCCCTATCCTGTTGCGCGTTCTTGCCACAACGCGGAAACAGGAGCTTGGGTTTGTCACGTTGCCCTCGCTCCTTCGCCCATAGAAGAATCGGAGGTCACGCGATTGTCCAGCTTTTGGAAGGGGGGAGGGCGGGGCGGGACTTGCTAAACATATTCAGAAGTAGGCGGGGCGCTCGGGGAGAGAAGGGTTTTGATTGGACATTGTGCGAACGCGGCTCTGACAGGAGAGAGAGAGAGAGAGAGAAGGGGGAGGGTTTACTAGAGTGGCGATGTTTCTCAGACTCGGCCGCTTGAGGAGGAGGTGTGGATTTGGTCTCCCGCTGGGTTGGGGAATTCAGGGAATTGAAGTCCACAACTGTTCAAGTTGCCAAGGTCCAGAAACAGAGGGTTAGAGGACGAACCTGTCAGGATTGTAGAGCTGAAATACACATTTTCTTAAAAAAATTCAGTTGAGAAGTCCAGTTTGGGAGCTATAGATAATACTACATATAACTTGTTTATGACTTCTGTTTTAAGAACATGAATGAAGGGAAACTGCAGAAGGAACCTATGGTCATCCGGTTCTCACTGACCTTCCTTTGAAGAAGGGCTACTAAGAGATTTTTAAAGAAGAGATTGGATGACCACTTGTCTGAAATGGTATAGAGTTTCCTTCCTGCGCAGGAGGTTGGACTAGAAGACCTCCAAAGGTCCCTTCCAATTCCCTTATTTCATATTCTTTATTTATTATTGGGCACTTCAGACGTTTTGGATTTATGAAGTAGCTTGGTGGCAGAGTTTTCATAAAGTCTGTTTCTTTGCAAGAAATAATATAGAAGAGCCTTGTTATTTCTGTGATGTACTTATAAAGCATCTGGGAACAAGCCAGAAAATTGGGCTAAAAGAAAAAGCAGTATTAATTCCACTGTCTCCCCAAGAGCAGCGGATAGTCTATTTTTCATCATCTGAGCTCTTACCTTTTAATCAGTATCTAATTGCCTACAAAACCTGAACTTCTGCCTCTTGCTCTGGTTTAGTTCCAGCTGCTAAAGCTAAACCTGTAATTTTCAACCTACAACTCAGAAGTTATAATAGCTTCAGAGCTGCCAGCAATTAATAAACCTTTTAATAAGTTTCTAGTCGCCATTTACTTCCCTGAAGAAATGCTTTTAGTTTTGCATTCTCCAATGTGGGAATGGTGGGTGGCAGAGCTGTCAAAGCTAGCTACCATTTTGCTTAGGAAAGTCTGCAGCAGGTGTTCAAAATCAGTTTTCAGAGATTATGGGTAAATCCATAGATCTATTAATGTGACAGCCATGCCCACATTAATATGTTTCTGCTGGTCTCATATTACCGGTAGTATGTAGCATGCAGTAATGTTGAGTATTTTATTTTACAAAATTTCAAAATTTGTTGGATGGTTTAGATCAGTATTTCTCAACGCCAGCAACTTTAAATGGCATGGCCTTTTAATGGCATGAATTCTGAGAATTGAATTTCTCACATTTTAAAGTTGTTGAGATTGAGAAACAGTGGTTTAGATGGACATATTCAGTTCCTGGAACCATTCATCACATGTTTTAGTCTCCAGCCTCTTAATCATTTTCTTGTTCTCTGCATTCTTTGTAGGGTCTCATCATCTTTTTTGTATTGTTTGTATTGATGTGGCCTAAGACTGCATTGCCTTTTTTTTGCAGTTGCTGCACACTGCTGGCTCATATTTAAGTGGTTGTCCACTAGGACTTCTAGACTCCCTCTCACAATTACTGTTGTTGAGCCAGGTACTGCTTATTCTATACCTCGTGCATTTGATTTTTCTTGCCTAAATGTAAAATCTTCCTTTTGTCACCACTGAATTGCATTTTGTTGGATAGGGCTAGATAGGATTAGTTTCCCTTCTGTCACCTGACCTAAATCACTTATGAAGATTTTCAATGTTGAGATTTGGCAAAATTTAAATATTCTTCATTATTATTCGTCATATTTGTTGGAATGCATGCTTTTTAATTTTACCTTTTCTCTCTTGGTCAGAGGAATTACAATACATATTGAATATATTGTAGATTTAGATTGAAATCCTCTATGCATATATACTTAGTAAATTATATCAAATATACATACAAAGTGAAATTATTCCTATGAATAACATGGACCTTCTTGTACTATGTATGCTGTAGCATTGCAACTGATTGCCTAAGGATGATTACAAATATAAGATATATTTATTTATATCCTTCAAGTAGTTGTTGACTCTTAGTAACTGCCTTGATCTAGTCTCTGCAGTTTTCTTGACAATGTTTTTCAGAAGTGGTTTTGCTCTTGGCCCAAAATTACCCACCCTGGCTTCAACTTAAGTGAGACTTGAACTCACCCTGTTTCTCCCCTGGTGCCTTAACTGCAACACTAATTTGGCTCTCAAGATTAATTTACACATAACTAACTGTATCGAGGATGTTTATGCTGCTTCTTTGAAGATAAGCATCTATGCAGATTGAAGTGTCTCATGTATTTGTATATATTTCTGCTTGTTTCTCTTAAGAAATGATGGGTTAGTATTTTTAAGATTTACTGATATTCCCAAGTTTATTTTCATATGAATTAAGACTGTGCATTGTAATTAAATTCTGTATGCACTAGCATGTACACATACAATACATTTAGCGGATATGTGATTCTAAGAAGATTTTTTAAAATTCAATTGGTTTGGCACATCAATATCAAGAAGTAACACAAATGTCAAGTCCAGAGTCCAAAGGGGACAAAAATAGCAGAAGCAAGTACTGAATGAAGCTTTTGCAAGAAATAAGCAATGGGTGTGCCAATTGCTATGTATGCTCAGACAGGTTTATTTATATTACAGTACTGTAAAACTCCATTCTTGGTTTGTAGATATTCTTATATTTGCCTCCATTTTCCCCAGCTTTGCAATGGATGTCTGTTCTGAAGCAGGTAATTATGAGTTTATAAGAGAGGTTTTTTGCTTGTTGTTTGGGTCAACTACTTATGCTCCTCAGATATCTTTGCCTTGCCTTCAAAATCTTGAATTGCCTCCCTTTACTTACTGTGATCACTTACTTCTCCTCTATCTGCTTTGGAAGGCATCAGTACTCATTCTATGAGTATTTCTGAACTAAAAAAATATACTGTAGACTTAATTTGTGGAATTGGTACTGTTTTCTATAAATATTTAGTGTGGACTAGTTTGATTACACTGATGAATCATGACTTGAATAATATTAATCTGAAATGAATATGCAACCTAATTATAAGGGTCAAAAATTATGAGTCTAGGCTGTCAGCTCAGAGGTGAAATTCAGTAGTAAATGTTCTAAGCAATTCAGAGAACCTATTGTTAGAAGAAATCTTTTGTTTTTTTGCACTTTACAGGGTTAATCCTGGCAGGAAGGCAGGGGAAAAAAAAACATTCTGGTGTTATTTGTAGCCTGATCTTTATTGCCCTGCTTACAGAAACTGCCCATCTAGTCACATGACCCCTCCCAGCCACACCCACAGAACCTGTAGTAAAAAAAAATGAATTCCACCACTGTGTCAGCTGTATTAAAAATGTTGATTTTGGTCTAATGAATTATGTGGCAATTGATGTAGCAGCTCTGTTTTTTCCCTTGGGGTATTTTTCAGTATTGGAGCTAGATCAAATATTTTACACCCATAATAAACAGCATAATGTTTAATATCCAATATATGAGTCTTCTAAGACTTTTCTGATAAAAGCTGTTATTTTCCATTGTGGCCAGTAGAGAGCAGCATTAACATAAAGATTGCCAAATGTGCAGTCCATATCTTTTTTCTTCTTTTTAACAGATAGCAGGAATGGACACATTATTTTACAAATTAAAGCATAGGGGAGAAAAGTCTGTCAGGCAATTCAAAGATATGTTTGAAAAATAGATTTATTGGTTGCATTTGTGGCTGCAGTCAGAAAAGGACTCCTAGCAGCTCTTTGTATAAGTGTGCGCATGGACCTTGGAGTTGGACTTGATTCCTGGTGATTGCATGGGCAAGTCTGTGCAGCTTGCTTGGCAATATTTTTTTAAAAAAATGGTTTCCTCTTGTTTTCTTCCTAGCATCTAGAAGAAAGTGACTGGCCCAAAATCATCCAGTTGGCTTTCCGCCTAAGCCAGAACTAGAATTTATGAATCCCCGGTTTCTGTCCATGTTGTCAGCCTCTGAAATGTTTTTTTTTTTCTTCTTTGAATCCAGGATGGCAAAACAGGATGGTCTAGAAAGGAATGTTCTGTTTTTCTCCTGGAGCATACCAATGCCACTGTTCCAAGAGTGGTTTGTATTATTCAAAAAAGTATGCTGGCATGTTTTGCTTCCTAACATATTTTTAAAGCATGAACACAATATTCACTTGTTTTGGATAATCCCCTGCTCTTAAATGAACAACATAAAATGATTTTTAGCATCTTGCAGTTAATTTGGTAAACAATTTTACTTTCAGCCTAATCTATAGGATGAATGTTAATCACTGATGAAATTCATTTTCTGTACTTTAGTTAAGGCAATCCTGATCCGTAGTATCCAAAAACAAATCCTTCCTGCCAGCCTCTAGTAAGATGTTTCATTTCTCCCAATCAGTATGTTATCAAGTAAACTTTTTGAGAATTTGAACCTATTTCAAGAGCCAGTAGCCAAATATTCTCCCCCACAACCACAAGCAAACAGCCTGATCTGGTTACCAAATCCTACTTCTCCAGAGGTTAGATTTGGCTCGAGTCTACATATGTACATTTGTCTGCATCTGGATGCAATTCTTCCAAAGCAGATGTCATCTCTGGAGAGTTTCCCTTCCAAATGAGGAATCCCATGTAAGTCCACAGCAGGAAAAAAAGCCAGCTAAACGATATCTAGTAAAGCCCTTGGATACACATGCTGGTGAACTTAATGCTGTTTTTATGGGTGATAATAAATCATTCAGAAGAAAGCCCCTCAGGATGTATTCTGAATGTGTTCCATTCAACCTCTGCAGTTTTCATTATTTTGGATTTGTGAAAAAACAGTCTACTCTGTTAGTATAAATAAACACTATCAAAAGCAAAGTAGTATTTTTTACTGAGTTTTGAGATTTGCATTCAGTTTAAGTTACATTATATATTGGCTTCGATGTATTAGTATTACATCATGACACAGCAGTTTATCCTAAGCCTTTTCTTCCATTTAACCAATTACTAGAATTCCTCAATTGTCTCCCTATTCCACATGTTTAAAGACATCAATAATAATAAGTTTTCTATTTGAATTGGCAGGACAAAATCTCCCATTTAAAGATCTTTGGCCTTTTGTCACTGAATAGTACTTTAAGGAAGCATAAACTGGTTAAAACACAAATGCTTTCACTCTTTGAGAAGGAAGTTTGATGCGACAAGAAAGGACAATTATCTGCATTGGTGGCTTTGGCTTCCTTCTGTCCCTAACTCCTAAGTTCAGTTGTCATTAGGACATATGCATGATTTAAAAAAGGAATGCACACTAAAACTCAAAACATAATGACTTGTAGTATGAAGGGGAAAAGATATTGCCATACAAAAATATTGATTGGGTCATTTAGGGTTAAAAATTCCCCTAAAAGTCAATCTAAGGAGGATGGGGATGGATGGGAAGAATGGCTGATTTCATGTTGACTGGAAGCTATTTATATCTCAAATAAAAACAATGTATGGCCACCTTAGAATATGCCTGTGTTCAATAAGTAATTGTGTCGTATAAGCAGTGAGTGTAAGCAAGAAACTTGCTTGGGGTTAACTACACTTTGTGATTAGTCTATCAGATCCAATCTTACTTCAATATATGGAATATTGAGAATCATTTAAAGTCCATATTGGATGTATCTTGCTTGCAAAGTAATGTTGGATACTTCCTTGCAGGTCAATGAGTAAAATAAAATTCAATAAGACCATTTTTCTTTGATCCTTATCCTAGAATATCTTCAATGGGGAATGATCCTAATCTTGTTATATCTTCAGCTGGGGATTCTTACGCTGCACAATGTATTCTCATTTCTGTTCTGTTAAACGCACATTCTGTGTAATTAACATTTTTTTCCATTGAATGCTGTGCCATTTACTTCTCCTCACATTATTTTGCGCGCGCGCGCACACACACACACACACACACACACAGCTCTAAATTTTATTTATTTTTATTTGTACATTTATTGGCTGTCCATCTTACCACAGGGCAAATCTTTTTATATTTTATAATATTTATATTTTGTATTTTATAAGCTGTAATACAAAAAGCCATTTGAATGACTAAGCATTATAGTAAAAACAAACTTCTTTTACAACACATTAGAACACACTGAACACTCCTTCTTTAGAAAATACTCCTTGGAAGAGAAGTTTGTTTTTACTATAATGCTTAGTCATTCAAATGTCTTTTTGGTTTTTAATAAAGCTACTGCTATATTGTCAATGCTTTTCCATGTAATAATTTCTTGTGTTTTGTTTCCTCTTCTGTGCTTTTCACCTTGTATGTGACACATACATTTCATGTCCATAAACACCGTTCAACTGTTGACGGCTACCTTTTCACAAGAACCACACACCTTCATCTATAGTTAGGCCTTGATTACTGAAAAGGAGTGAAATAACAAAATGTAAATAAACATTGTATTGTCTCAGCAATTCAGCTAGACTAGAGTGTTTTGGTTTGGTTTTGGTTCTTTTAAGTCATTTTTTTTCATTCCTGACAACTGCCTGGACAAGTCCCTGTACTTTTTCTTGGCAAGATTTTTCAGAAGTGGTTTGCCATTGTCTTATTTCTAGGGCTGAAAGTGATTGGCCTGAAATCACCAGGCTGCCTTTTTGTTTAAAATGGGACTTCATGTACTGAATTACCTGAATGTAAGGATTCGTTCCCCCTCCCCCCCAAATCCTCAGACTTAGGAGAGAGGGCTTTGTTGCTAGTTGTTTCAGGTCTCTGCTAGAAAAAGACAAAATAAGAAAGTGCTGGCTTTATTTCCTACAAGAAATCTTATGGCCTTATTGCTTATTTTAGAAATCAGATAGTGATTTCATGTGTGCAGAGACTGAATATGTGAAAGTAAAGTCAGTTCAATAATTGAGTACAGCAATCACAAATGACCGTTTCTATCTATTTTTTGAAAGTCCTAATTAAAACATGATTATAACAACATAGGCTGTAATAGCTAAATACTGAAATTATCCATGGATTCTTTGTTGGGTAAGTTTTTCAGCTAATAGAATCATTTATAGCAACCATAATTTATTTTTAAAGGATGATCAAATGCAAATTATTCTATTAGCTGAAAATCTTACAGTACTGAGTGTAGCTCTTCATAGATTGGAGAACATCACACCTAGAGATATTACTGTATATATGCAGTAGAACTATTCTTAACAATATATACTATTTTTGGATTATAAGACGCACTCTCCAAAGTGGGTGGAAATGTCTGTCTGTCTTATAGAGCAAATTCGGGCCTGTTTTTGTCCTGCATAGTTCTGGACACTGGGAAGGGCAAAAATGGGAGGTACGGAGGCCTCCGAAGGCCAAAAATGGGCCCATTTTTGTCCTGTAGAATGCTTTTGAACCCCTGGGAGTGCAAAAACAGGACCTGAAGAGGGCTCCAGAGGCCAAAAATGGGCCCATTTTTGGCCTGCAGAGTGCTTTTGGGGGCGAAGAAGGGAAAAAACGGGACACACAGAGGGTTTGGGAGTGCTTCTGGGGGCCGGGTAGGCCGAAAACAGAACACGCGGAGGCAAAAAACTTTTTTTCTTGTTTTCTTCCTCTAAATCTAGGTGCGTCTTATGGTCCGGTGAGTCTTATAGTGCTAAAAGTATAGTAATCCAACATTTAAATAAGTAAACATTAGCACATCAGTAGCAACATTATCCTGCCTTGATTTTGTTTGGTAGAAGTTGAGACAAACTTGGGCAGGTTTCCAAGGCTCTATTAATAACTTTATAATAGAACCCTACAATAATAAACAGCATTCTTGGAATCCCTGCTATGCTAGTTTTCCCAGCTGGCCTACCTCACAGGGGTGACAGCTCATCATAAAACATGGAAGATGGACCAGTGACTCCCAGGAGGCATTCTCTATGCCAGGAATTTTCTGTGTTCCTATATCCTTGTTATAAATAGAGATAGGAGAATATTAATTGATAGCACTTGGCTTAGCTGCATATTAGATTCCTATTTATTTTTTAATTCAATTTCTACAGCCGCTCATCACAGTCAATGATTCAGGGCACCTTACAATTTAATTTAATTTAATTTAATTTGCTATCAAAATTTAATTTATTTTCAAAAGTCAGGTGGGATAGAGCGTATATCCCCGCTTGGGTATCTTGGGATGGGGATATGTGTCCATGTTATCTACCTCTGCTGTGACAAAATGAAATCATTTGGCTCCAGCTAAGAATCATCTTTTAAGTATGGCAGCATAAAAAGTGGTTAGCAAATAAATAAATAAATCATGTCATCCTCTGCAGGAGTCACTGACGTCCCCAAGACCACTTTTAAAGGTAGCCTACAAGAGATAGCTGAACAAACATCCATTTATCTTGCAAAAGAAAGACATTTGACATGAAAAATGATGGCAATATCATATGTCTACAGCTGGAAAACTGGGACACTGGCAAAGCAGTGTACATTAGATATCACTATCAATGAATAATTAAGGATCCAAGGGCTAGCCAAGACTTGCTTACCCTTCCAAATTCCCATTGCCTTCCTTTTGAACACCTACAAAGCCTTTGTCAATTGGATGTAGATTGTGCAAGATAAGGCTTTTTTAACCACAGAAGAAAGGGGCCCAATCTTAATTTCTTAACCTCAATGTAACAATGCTATTTCTGCTTTCATATTTTCCTAAAACACCACCGGATGGGATTTAACGATTCTATGAGCAAGGGCAAATTTTTTTACAGTACAAGCAGGGAGGAAGGGGTTAAGGGTTGTTATTGTTTTTTGGTCACATTCTCAGTTGCTAGATTTTCCGTTTTCTCAGTTTGATCAAGTCAATTTCATCTAGAAAATGTTTGTGGTATTTGCCAAGTGTATAAGATAATATTCCCAAGAAAAGAACAAGAAATTAAGTACAGTATATATGTGTGAGTACAGTATATGTGTGATATTAAAGAATGGGTTGTTCTGTATATAACATATAGTACAGTTGTGGTAAAATTAGATATTAACAATATAGAACAATGGACTTTAAGAAATAACTCAGCAATCAGTTCAAATGACACCAAAGTGTTATGTATCATTATTTCAGGATATCTTCATTTAATAAATACTGTTTTGCAATACCTTTTCATATACAATCTTTCTGCTTTGGGCACAAGCTATCCCACTGGTACCTTATGTAAATTTGTCCCATCACATTTGTGCAAAAGATCTTATCAAAATGCCATTGTAGGATAATAGTTATGTATCTCAGGAGCTTTTCTTTACTGTCGGCAATCAATATCTTAGCATATAAGAAAGTGTGGAAATATTTTGGGCTTCTCTGGCTAACATGACAGAACAAACATTCCCATTACAGGAAAAAAAATCAAATCTAAGTCAAAGTTAAATTTGATTCCAATAATTTGTTGTGTAAGAATTTGTCACTGTGGTCCCTCTGAAGGAAGCTAGAGATGCTGTTCAAACGTATACCAAAATTGACAAAAAGTTGCATATAATACCTGCTAGTTTTTGCTGCTGCAAATACCTCACCTGGTTCTTACTTGGTATCTCCAATGTGTGAAAAATAGGGCAAATTACAATACATGCTCTCTTTTTTGGAACATAAATGATAAAATGATTACAATAATGCAGTGCCCTAAATTGTAGCATAGTGTGGCTAGATGATTTAGCCTTTCCTTCCATCTTTGGGTGATAAGTTAATCTCACCTAGCATTAACAAAATCAAACTTTATTTAAAAAGAAGAAAAAAGTATAATCAGGGATGCCTCAGAGATGGAGAGGTATTGGGATTTTGTTAATGCAAGAGGTTCATACTAAAGTCCCTGTGAAGCTCTAGAACTATGCTTCTGATTCTTTCTAGTTAAGACTAATGGGTGCTGCAAATTGGCTCTCTTTGGGCACAAATTCCCAGTAAAACCCAGCTAGCTCCAGGAATGACTGTATCTATCTTTTGTTTGTAGGAAAGTGTCACTTTTGGATAATCTATACTTTATCTTCCACAGGTGATATAATCCCATGGCCTTAGTAGATACAAATTGAATAAATCCATGTTGAGATATGGTTTCTAATGATGATGGTTTATGGGTTTAGTGAAATTCCTGTGAACTGGATGAGCTTGTGATAATTAATATTTTTCAAAAGAAAGTGGAAACATTCTGCACAGCCACTTAGAAAGGGGTCAATTTAAAAGTTGGGCTCCAAATACTTGTCAACTTTTAATGTTGGTAATATGAATGTAATCACTGTTGTAATGTCTCCTTATTTCAACACACAATTTTTGTAAGCTGAGTACTTTTGACTGATAAATAAGATCTTAAATAAATGAGAAGGACTTACATCAAAATAATGTATTGTAATCATTGCAATGTGATCCCAAGGAGAGTGGTTTTATGCATGATAAAAATACCATTCTCTTCCAGACAAAATATCAAAGATTCTGGACTATAAATCTCACAATCACCAACAATAATGATCTAAAAGTCAGACAAAATCAACCCCCCTTAGTGTTTTATTCTGTATGTTTCCCCCACCCACAATTTATTGTTAAACCTTACTTCTGAGGGATTCACCATGCTAATTTGTTGCAGTGAAATGCTTTTCATATACCACACTAAGGCATCTTATGGGGAATTTGGGTTTGGATAAGAATGATGTATAAAATCAGCTACTGTATTGTAAATTTTGGTCATGCCTTAATGTGTGAACCATCTTTTAATCCTGTCAGGGATTCTTGTGGCTTCTGTAGGGATTAACATAACGATTGTGGTATGTGTTTTTATGGATTACCCACATGTTAACTTGTACACAGGAATGTGGTGATGGGAAATAGTAAAAAATGAGTTGAAAATGAAATACCAGCATTCTATATGTTCTGCAAGTCATTGAGTGTGCTCAGTTATCAAGCTGTTGGTTGCTTGGTTTTGAGTGAATGGCTCACCTCTTTTGGGTTCTTAAAAAGGTTTAATATTTGTCATATTGCCAATTCTGAGCATGCTGATCTCTCTCTCTCTCTCTCTCTCTCTCTTTTACATCTCTTTCTACCCTCTTCCTCCTCTCTCTCTTTCAAAAGTCTTCTTTCCCATCCTTCCTATCAACTTTCAATCACCTGAGGTCACTATTTAGATCAGTGGTCTCCAATCTTTCTGCCTTTGCAGATCGGGGATAGGGAGAGGGGATGGTTCCACATGAGCAGCAAGCGAGCATGTGCATGAGCACGCAACTCTATTTGCACAAATGGCCAGTGGGCTGCATACGCAAGAGAAGCTGTGTGTGCAAGTGGAGCTGCGTGTGCTCTCGCCTGCTGCTTCTGCAACTTGGTTTTAAACAGGCTATGGCCTGCTCGTGGGCCATGGCCCAGGGGGTTGGGGACCCTTGATTTATATCATATAATCTGTAGGCTTCTTGCAGTGTACTTTACCAGTGGGCAGGCCTCATATCAGACACGCCTGTTCATAACAAACAAGCAAAAATTCCACACCAGGTGTTGGTTTTGATACCACAATTTATATACAGCATACATACTGCAATTGTATGTAACAAGCTAATTAGGTTCTCCTTATTCTGCAAATTTTCAAGAGGGAAAAGATTAGAGGCAGAGGAGGTGGGTGGTAATGGAGTTCTTCTATTCAATTTCCCCCTAAAACATTTGTCTTCAAAGTTGTTGTACCTCTGTAAGTATTCCAAGCTGTGCTCACCTGACAAATAGTTTTGAGAGCTGCATAAATAAAAACAGCTAGGAGAAAGGAGTGTTGGGGGAAATGACCGGAAAAAGAACGGTTAAACCTGCTTTGCATGGAAAAGAAGGATGCTCCTTCTAGCACCCATGCTGCTGGGCCATGTAGGACAACTGGGCTATTGCCAGGGACCTTTTGAATATAATATGCTTACTTTGGGATTTAGAGTACAAGCAAAATTCCCATGTTCCATAAATGCAGGCTGTGATTGAGTGAGAGAAACAGCTGTGTAGCTCTGGCATCAGGCTTTCCAAGCTGACCCTTAGTGTGTAACCTCGGTCCTCTGGACAAACGGCATCCATTTCAAGCAGTGTGGGCATTTATTTACCAGGGAAAGCATTAGGTGGTGAATTGTTCCAAATGTATAAATAGCATGAGGCGTCTCCAGCATGTTCAGCGCAGACGTGACTTGCAAGTACAGTATCTTTCACTTGTGGAGAATGAGGCACATTCCCATCATAGATATAAAAAGTCAGAATCTGGACTAACAAATATGTGTTAATCCATAATCATGGATACGTTAAATATGTGATTTGGTTTCAAATTCTGGTCCTCAAGTGGCCAGTGGGTAAAATAAATGAATGCCACCTCCATGAAATATAGATCAGGAATGGGAAATGGTTCTGGGACACTCTTTTCTAATCTTGTGGCTTCCAGAGGGATAATGAGAACAGCAGCTAGGAATTCTCCACATGTAGAGAACTTCCAGTTGGATGAAGCTACCTTAGAACTGCTTCCATTTAGAACTCCAGTGAGTAAAATGGAGTCCTAAAGCTGATTCTGCTCTGAGATGGAATAAGTCAGCTGCTTGTAGATGTCATGAAATTTTTTTAATTTATTAAGGGAATTGTCATCACTGTGCTTTACAGCTGGGAGAGAAGGCACTCATGAACATTTCTACGTTAGGGACTATGAGTTTAGTTGATCTTGGTCCTAACCCACATTGACCTAGTGGCAGCATTTGTTTCTTTCTCTCTCTCTCTTTCTCCCCCCCTCTCCCCTGCCTCCCTCTCTCTATATGTATGTATGTATGTATACAAATACACACATACAGGTATATAGGCAACATATATATGTACCCAGAATATCTAAACTTCAGTTTTGTTTTCTCTAAACTGAATGATTGAACCATAACCCTAGAGAACACTAAAACATTCAATGGAGTAGAAGCAGAGGGATTTGTTTCTTCTACTGAGAGAAATGGTAGCGACCTTTTTATTTTTTATTTGTTTTGTCTCTGTCTTACTAAGCACCAGAATCTTCACCAATGACATTTGCCACTGCAGTATGTACCCAGAATGTCTAAACTTCAGTTTTATTATTAGTGCTTCCAGAGATTTGTATGATTTTACTTCATCTAGTACGGAATGGTATGTTGTTTTTGCAGTCCAAGGTATTATCAAGAATTTTCTCCAGCGGTATAATTCAAAGGCATCCCCCCCCCCCCTTCAGCCTTTCTGAGAGTCAGTTATCTCAGCTCAACATATCTATATCTTATGACCTAGAAAACCATGGATTTGACTCAGATCCTGTAATTGTCACTGTGATGTCTCTGCTGGTTTATATTTTGTCTAGATGTGTCATATCTGTCTCCCTGATTCATAGATTTAGTCATGATCCCTGTAAATTTGGGAGAGTAAGAAGATAAGGCTTGCCAGTTTTTCAACAACTTCTTTGCCTGTTTGTCTTGGGTTGATTTGATCTGTTATTGTAACCCCAAGGAGGAGGGGGAGTTAATACTGAGTTGCAGTCCGGCCTTTGCACTTTCTTCTTTCACCTTCAGCAAGAGGATCCCTAAGTTTTTTTGCTTCCAGTGATGTCATCAGCATATCTGAGGTTGTTCATACAGATAGTTTGTTTAATGACCGTTCAAAGCTACAACAGTGTTTTAAAAAGTGACTTTATGACCATTTTTCACACTTATGACTATTGCAACATCCCATAATCAAAATGTGGATGCTTAGCAACGGGTTCATATTTATAATGGTTGCAGTGTTCTGGGGTCATATGATCCCCTTTTGAGACCTCCTGGCATTAATCTGTATTAATTCCTTTCTCTAGGTTACATTGGTGGCTTTTTTGTGCACAAAATATGATTCATTATCATTATGTGGAATACTTATTGATATAGATCAGGGGTTTCAAACTCAAGGCGAGTAGGTCGCATCTGGCCCGCAGGGTGCTTAAATCTGACCTGCGAGGCTGGTCTGGAAATAGAGGTCTGGCCTGCGGTACCTCTGGCAACTAAAATGGGGCATGGGGTGTGTGTGGGCCCCCCTACCCTGTTTTGGATGGCAGGGTGCTGCAGGAGGCATCCATCCCATCTCCTCCCCACCTCTTCCCGGCTGGCCTGCAGTGGAGAACTACAATGCTGATTCGGCCCTTGAAGAAATTCAGTTCGACATGATGTAGATGGTATTTTATTTATAGAAGTAGGTCTTTCTGAGTTCTTGGGACTTAAATTTTAGCAGAATAACAGAATAAGTGAATTGGAAGGGATCTTGGAGGCCTTCTAGTCCAACTTCTGCTCAAGCTAGAGATCCTATATCATTCGAGATCAGTGGCTCCAGTATGTTTTTAAAAACCTCTAGTGATGGAGCACATACAACTTCAGAAAGCAAGCCATTCCACTGATCAATTGTTCTCACTGTTAGGAAGCTTCTTCTTAATTCTCAGTTGCTTCTCTCCTTGATTAGTTTCCATCCATTGCTTCTTGTCCTGCCCTCTGGTGCTTTGGAAAATAGGTTGACCCCCTCTCTTCTTTGTGGCAGCCCCTCAAATACTGGAACACTGCTATCATGTTATCCCTAGTCCTTTTCACTAAATTGGATAAATCTAGTTCCTGTAACCGTTCTTCATATGTTTTAGCCTATTCATCTTTGTTGCTCTTTTTTGCACTCGTTCCAGAGTCTCAATATCTCAATATCTTTTTTTATAATATGGCGATCCAAATGGTTCAAGTAAAAGTAATTGGTGGTGTTACCATAAATTGAGTGAGTGGGTCGCTCACATGTTTCAGTTCTTGAATAATACACCTTCCATGGATTCCGGTGCAGAAGCTTGCAAAGAGGACGCCAGGGCTGCCTCCGCCAGGTCAGCAGCAAAAAGCCTTTAGGATATGTCCTTTCAGATGCATCCATCACTGGGTAGTCCATAATAATTCTTGACAAGCCATCTGCAATATTTCCTTGCTAAGGCAGAGAGGTCGAATGGGGAAAACACCACTCACTTGGAAGAGTCTAAGTTACAATCTCAAATGACTCTCCATTTCAGCAGAACACAGATAGTGCAGAAGAGACGGCATGCCAAAATATCTATTTGCTTTAACCCTATGCTACAGGAAACAAGGATCTATCTCTTCTCTCCTTGCTCCATTACTTACAACATTTGAGAACATATGAGTCATTGAAACTTGGTATTATGTTTCCACAGCATGTACATGTAGCGACAATCTACCTTTTGGGGATAGGAACTCCATGGATGGTTGGTTTTGCCATATCTATCAACAAACCACTTCTTCAGATTTGTACAACTGAAGTCAAAAATAGCTCAGGAATCTGGGTTCTCTGCGAGGAAAAATAGGAAACAATATTATGTACTGTATGTTTGCCATCCTGAGTTACTTATAAACTAATAAGGCAGGATAAAAGTCTAATCAATCAATTAATCAATCAATCAATCTTCTGATGTTTGGCTCTTGATAAAAGCAGATCTCACCACCCTCCCCCAAATCCTTTATGCTTTCTCATTGGAGGGTGGGGGTGGGCATTATTCTTGGGACTGAAGTGTGAAAAATGCCAAGGAGGTAGAAGAACTCAGTAAGAGCAGCAAAGATGTGGGCAGGGGCTGGCTGTGGAACAGATCCTAAACTTCTCAAGTGCAAATTCCAAATTAAAGTAAAGCAGCAGAAGAAACCAAGCAGTTTATATACCCATCATTTTCAAGAGGAACATTAGGAATCATTCTGAAAACCTTTCAATAGATTTCTGAAATCAGAAAGAGGTTTCTAGCAATAGCATTTAGACTTATATACCACCCTATAGTGTTTTACAGGACTCTCTAGGCAGTTTACAAATGTCAGCATCTTGCCCCGAACAATTTGGGTCCTCATTTTACTGATCTTGGAAGGATGGAAGGCTGAGTCAACCTTGAGCCCCATCAAGATTGAACTCCAGGCTATAGGCAGTTTGCCTGTAATACTGCACTTAACCACTGTGTCACAGAGGCATCACAGGCTGGTCCTTTGATATTCCCAGTCCGGCCCCACAGGCCAGATTTAAGCACCCCTTTGGCCAGATCCGGCCCATGGGCTTTGAGTTTGACACCCTGAATTAGGGCAATGGCTGAGATGAGGGGATTAAAGAAATAAACAATATTCCCAATTTCTTCCTTCCTTTATAAATTTCTTCCCTGTTTTTTTTTTTTGGGGGGGGGGGTAATACTGTATATTCAAGGTACCAGTATTGAAGTTGACATAAACTCCATCGGTCCATGTAATTGTGGAAGACAGCTATGGGAAGGAGGTTGTTCCCCTAACTGAAATATTTAACATTATAGGATTCTGTTGAGGAATAGTATGAATTATTAGCTGATGGCCAACAATTTAAATTATATTTTTATAAAAATTCCTACCGGACACCTTTTTTAATAACCCATAAAACTAATAATCACATTTAATAAAATACTTACTGTAAATTCTTTAATACAGATAGTTTTAATATCATCAAAATGACATATCCATATAATAGTAACATCACATATACTCATATGTAGTGATATCACACATAATAAGATTATCAGTACCTTATTAGTGCTCTGTTCTAGGGAAAATTCTGAATAATCTCCTCTGCTCACCACAGCAGGCAATAGAACCTAAATATGATAATTTGTTATATTATTAAATGAAACAATTTTTCTAGAGTGTTTTTTTGTGTCTCTAATTTTTTGTCTCAAATGGATTGAAACGAGGAAGAAAGCCCTTATTTGGTCTTAAGGCTTGATCTTGTAATTTCAACTGAACCCATTGCTTTCATGCTATGACTATGCATCTTTATAATTATGCATCATATTTAGAATAACCATTTTTGACTCTGGTAATGTACATATATTGTCTGTAAATTTTACCAAAGATTTCCCCACCCCGCAGATACTGATGAAAATGCAGCTATTATTTTTATTCAAATATATTGCCAGCTAAATATCTGTTCTGTGTCTAGTTTTGATAAAACATGCTTGTTCTTAACTATTGAAGACATTACTTACTAAAATCTATTTGTTAAACAAATTTTAATATCTACATTAATGAATGAAATATATTGATTTCTATCTGTCTGTCTGTCTATCTGTCTAATTTAGGTACTGCCCATCTCCCTCTCAGATGTATGATGTTTATCATGCATTGGTATGACTGTAATATATACTTCATTGATGAAAAATATAAAATTCCATTCTCAAAGTTCTCATTAGATAGTTGATACAGTTTAGGAGAAAAAATATCAATGAACGCTTTATAACATTCCACAGGAAAGCCATGCAGTTCTCATGCTTTAATTACTCATATTAAAAAAAACATTAAAAAGCCATTTCCATGGTCAGAAGAGTAATTGTTGTTGTGAAGAATCCAACTGCAGAAGATCAGTTTTAGATTAAAAGACTTTTATTTCTTCATCAGATAAATTCTCAGGGTTGCTACATAAATCCAAATAAAAAACTTAAAAGATAAAAATGTATGTCCCCTGGCAGTTATATATTTTGCTTACCCTATTTCCCTTTTTGATCCTAAAATTCTTAATTCCCACAAAACACCACCATTGAGTCTCAAAGGCATAATTCGCCTTCTAAAGGATCTTTATTGATTAATATTTGCAGAAAGACTTTATTTTTCCTTCTTTCTTCCCACTAAGACCTTTTTTCTCTTGAAAAAGATGGATTACTAGCTTCTAAATTCTATAATTTGTAGGAACTGCTATCTTCCTCTTCATTTCCACCCAGAGTTGCTTGATAGAGTCAACCATATAAATTTAATAAATATATAAATAAATTCCAAACTTTTCAAATATTTACAGAAAGGCTGCATCTTTATCAAATTAAGTATCAGTGTAGTTTACGACTAAATTTTCATAAAAGAAGGACACAAATATTTAACTGCTTTGCATTCTTATTATGTAAAGATAAAATTCAGTATCAGCAGTCTTTCAAAGAATCATGAATCCTATTTTTTTCATGGCCCGTTTGACACTTATTATTTATTTTAGATAATTTGCTAATTTACCTGAGGATCTCACTCTGAAAATGAAAGAAGTATGGATATCCCTACAACACTACACTGAGGGGGAAAATGCACATTTGATTTGCCAATGCACAAATAAGTCAGAGGGAATTTATGGATTGACATAAAGCTGAATCTGTCTCAGGCTAGAAACTGGGAACTACGAATTTTAGTCCTTCCTTAGGCCCAAAGCCAGCTGGCTGACTTTGGAGTAGTCATTTTCTTTCAGGTCTAGGAAGGAGGAAATGGCAAATGACTTCTGAAAAAGTATGCCAAAAAAACTGCAGGAACTTGTCCAGGCAGTCTTTGAGCATCAGGCACAATTAAACAGAAGAAGGGGGGGGAGGGGGACCTGTATCTGGTGTTTAACTGACTCATTAGGTGAGATTTAGAAATGATAACAAGTCCCAAACAAATCACTAACAAGAATAAGTTTCCTCAACCTTGCCTTTATCATCTAGATCCCACATTCTCTTTTGTAGTTCAGTCTGACAATTCTAGTTTGGATATGTATACCAAGATTGCTTACTCAATCTACTCCAGAATTGGATGACAGTTTCTTCCTTGTGATCTTTTTCTTTCAGATAGCTGCTTCTATCTGTGTAAAATTGTTATGTATTTTAACAAGGAGCTTTTGACCACCAAAGACACTTTTCAATGTTGGTTGAAATGTATTTGCTTTAAATCACAGAATGCCCTGTCAATATCAGAACTGACAGAGAAATTTGGAACACTTTAAAACTCTAACATAGCTGTTGGATCCCCCAACAGAAGAGACACAGACCGCTATATGTGTAAAGTCCTTTATTTCAGTCTGCAAGCATCTAACAACATGCTTCTGGCCAGCAACTCCTTTTATAGGGAACTGTCAGCCAGCAGCCAATCAGATTAAAGTATTTTCCCATGGCAGGCATGCATTACATAGCTTATGCTTCCGCGCACGTGCGGACACACAACAATAGGGCTCTCAACCTCTGACCCAAAGCCCAGTACCGGTCCACAGCCCATTGGGAACTGGGCCGTGCAAGTAGCAAGCAAGCACGCAAAGCTCCATTTGTGCATACGTGGGAATGGGTTGTGTGTGTGTGAAGCCATCCTCCTGCTGCCGCTACCACCCGCCGCTGTTACTGCTAGCCCGCAGAGCCAGAAAAGTTGTGGACCACTGCTCTAAGAGATTTGCACAGCATCAAGGTAGATGGGCAGAATTCTCTTTCCATTTTAATTTTTCTATCTCTTACAGCAGGGGTCTCCAACCCTGGCAACTTTAAGACTTGTGGATGTCAACTCCCAGAATTCCTCAACCAGCAAAGCCGGCATTTTAATTTTTCTATCTGTTACAGCAGAGGTCTAGAACTTTGGCAACTTTAAGACTTGTGGACTTCAACTCCCAGAATTCCTCAGCCAGCAAAGGTTTGCTGGCTGAGGAATTCTG
>JAEANM010004946.1:0-20161 GCA_017656035.1 Myanophis thanlyinensis
AGGGTGAAATATTGTTTATATTGTTTTTGTTTATGTTATGTTGTTTATTATTAAAATAAATAAAATTTAAAAAAAAAAAAGAATTGCAGAATCTGTGGTGGAATCTGGAGGAAGATGTTAAGGGGGACTCGAGTTTAAAGTCTTTTGCATTGCAATAAGTGGCACAGGCCTGGCCTCCCTCAGAATATTTCAAGATAACAATCTGTGTGAAAGACTTTTGAGCGGTATTTTTGGGGTACAAAAGCAACCCAGCATTGGATCAAAAGAAATGTACCAGACTTCACCATGGTGCTTTTTTAATACAGTGAGATGCTAGAAAGATGAATTAGAAACGCAGTGCTTTGCACTTATGGTCCATGGTTTGATTGTTCCTTCAATAGGATTCTTGCTATGATCTCTACAAAGTACCAGATGTTCCCTAAAATGGCTCAAAAATTAACAGAAGAGGAGGAGGACTACCGTGACGAGTCTTCTCTGTTACCTGACTCAGGTGGTGCTTTAAAACATGGGTGCATGCGTGAACACATTGTTTCCTTCTAACCTATGTAATAGATTGACCACATTCAGTAATAATTTAAGAAGTTGTTTTATGATGGCTCATCAGTGAGTGGTTCGTTTTGGGAATTGTATTTGTCCTGTTTTTATCACAATGATTTGCAAAGGCAGTACAGCTGGTCCTCAACTTACGATCTCAACTGAGCCCAAAATTGAGGTTGCTAAGTGAGAAATCTGTTAAGTGAGTTTGGTCTCATTTGACGACTTTTCTCAACACATTTGTTAAGTGAATCACTGCTCACGTTTGGTGGCGCAGTGGGCAGAGTGCAGTATTGCAGGGTACTTCTGCTGACTGCTGGCTGCCTGCAATTTAGCAGTTCAAATCCCACTGGGCTCAAGATTGACTCAGCTTTCCATCCTTCAGGTCAGTAAAATGAGGACCCAGATTGTTGGGGGCATGATGCTGACTCTGTAAAACCGCTAAAACCTAGAGAGGGCTTTAAAAGCACTATGAAGTGGTATATAAGTCTATTGCTACTGATAAATTAGTAACTCAGTTATTAACTGAATCTGGCTCCCCCACTGCTTGTCACAAGGTCACAAAAGGGGATCACATGATCTTGGGACACTGCAACCGTCATAAATGTCAGTCAGTTGTCAAGCATCTAAATATAAACCAAGCGATCATAGGGATGCTGCAACTATGTGACAAACGGTCATAAGTCAGTGCTTTTTCAGTGCTGTTGCAACTTTGAACAGTCATTAAACGTTGTAAGTTGAGGACTACCTGTATTATGAGGAATTTAGAGCAAACTTTCTGGAGGCATAGTTTTGCTTAATTCTATAGCATCTCATAAAAAAATATGTAATCAAATGACTGCTGATCATTTTTCCTTCACAGGTCCACGTGTATTTAAAATATTGCCAAAATGGGTTTCAAAGGCCTCCTACTATTTTGACAAAGAACATTATTGTTATGCTGGTCATCAGATCACCATTCAAGAATCTATTGAATGCTTTGGAGCTGTAGTATGGCCTGCTGTAAGTTTGGCATAGAAAAACAATAACAGCACCCCTTTGACTAACGCCCTCCTTTCGCCCACGCATTCACTAAACAAATGACAGGCTCATTAAGCGCACATGAGGTACTTCAGGGTGGGGAAGGCCATAAGGGGGTCTAGTGATGGAACAGGCCACATGCTTAAGACCACCCAAAGCCTCCTCGACCCACTGAAATACCTCATCTCCCCACAATTCCTCCCCCCCAGTGGTGAAATTCAATTTTTTTTACTACCGGTTCTGTGGCCACAGGATTAAACATCACCAAGCACAGCATTAAACTTCACCAAAGTTACAAAGTAATAAGGGCAGTTTCTGTGAGCAAGGCAATAAAGATTAGGTTAGAAACAACTGCCTTATTTATAGGATTAACCCTGCAAAGTGGGAAAAAACCCCCAAAAGATTTCTTCTAACAATGGGTTCTATAGAACCGGTGTGAACCGGCTGAATTTCACCTCTCCTCCCCCCACTCCCACTCAACCTGCCACGCTGGGTCACTTACCTTGTGAAGATCTAGCAAGCAATGTCCTCTCCAGTTTCTCAGCCATGTGTGCCCTCCGACACTCCGTTTGGGCCTCTGCAGGCTGTTGCCGGCCAAAATGGAGCTTCTGAGAGGTAGATCTGCCCCTCCAAAGTTTCATTTTGGTAAAGAATGTGCCAGGCAAGACCTCTGGAGGCCTGAATGGAGCATCGGAGGGGAAGATCCACCCCTCAGAAGCGCCATTTTGGCCGGTAACGTGCAGGACAAATGTTGCAGAGCAGAAGTGAAATTCAGCAGGTTCTAGCAGGTTTGCTAGAACCGGTAGTAAATTTTCTAAGCAGTTCAGAGAACCAGTTGTTAGAAGAAATCTCCTTTTGTTTCTTTCCACTTTACAGGGTTAATCCTGTAAGGAAGGCAGGAAAAAAAACATTCTGGTGTTGTTTCTAGCCTGATCTTTATTGCCCTGCTTATAGAAACTGCCCACCAGTTACATGACCCCCCCAGCCACGCCCATCAAGCCACACCCACAGAACTGGTAGTAAAAAAAATTTGAATTCCACTACTGTTGCAGAGCCTCTGTGGTTGTTTGTAAGGGCGAACAACTGCTGTGGTGCTGCAAGGTTTGTAGTTTTGAGACTTGTTCTTAAACGCTAGGGGGCACTTATTGCTGTAACTTCGAATGTTTGCTAGGGGAATGCTCGTTACTTGCAATAGCTTTACTTAGTGTTCACTGCAGATAGCAGTTGCTATACATTATCCCTAAATCAAATAAGTGTTGCTAAGGTAGTTAAACAGGACTCAGAGTAGTTATGTGTTGTCATTAAGTAGCTGGTTTAACATGTTTTGGACATGCCCAATGTTATAAGCAAGCATGACATTTCCTGTATGTGGGTGAATGTGAATATGAATAATTTCAACACACAGCTTCTCTTATTTGTTAATCCAACTATTTAATCTTGATGTACTCAACTTTAGTTTACCCTATTTAAAGTATGTTTTGGGCAGGGCAAAAAATATAAAACAAGCAACAAAGGTGTGAGGTATGTTCTGGTAGGGGGAAAAATGGTTTTGATACTGAATAAATTTCCAGAGTAAATTTAAATTTTTTTAAAATAAATTTAATAAATTTACTGACTTTGCTTCTAGACAGTTTTTAATGTAAATTGCCAAAACCAGATTTTTTTAAAAAGTGTGCAATCCTCTGTTTTGATTTAGGGGGTTGCTCTCATATTCATGTTGGTTGTAGTTGCAAACATTATTACCTCAGAATTTATTCTATATCACTTTTTATGTATTGGAAGCTCCATCCTCTTTGTAACTTTGGAGATTTATTATTTGGATTGTTTTAACTTGTGAACAGTAGGGGGCAGTCTGCAAAATTTTAAAATAAAAAAAGGAAAAAAATACTCAATACATTGTTTACCTGAGATTATTAAAATAGAAATTGAGTTCTATCATGCTTCATGTTTCTGACATGAATTATCTTGAACCAGTCGCTCTTTTCTGAATTCTCCTGCCTTTTCCTGAATCAGCTGCCTTCTTCAAGACAGGAAGTATTCCTTGTCATTTTCCATCAAAATTATTTGAAGACTCACGCCAAGTGTAGCACTAATAGTTTAAAAACCTTAATATAGATTTGTTATTAGAATTAACAGTGAAAGTTGCACACACGTATGCAAAAATAGAGCCAGATCAATTTTGCTAACATATTTAAGCGTGTACATTTCCTGAGAGTACAATGTTTCTTTTGCGATCTGATTAGATTCAATCCCTTTTCTTCCCATTCCAGTTGAAAAAGTTTCTATAAAGCGTAATAAATTTCTGGCTTTGATTCTGTCTCAGGAAGATGTCAGCATATGGCATCTTTAAGGCTCTTTCAAGATGAGCATGATTAGAAACTATGAGAAACAATCTGCCTTGCTGCTTCATTTGTATTCTGACCTATTTCCGAATACAAAAGGAAAAAATATATATATATTTATATATATATGAATAACTTTGGAATGATCAAAAGTGATTTTTCCTCTTTTAGGCCCTCGCTTTATGTCAGTACCTGGAATCAAATCAAATGGAAATTGACTTAAAAGAAAAGAAAGTCCTTGAAATTGGAGCTGGGACAGGTCTAGTGTCTATTGTGGCAAGTATATTAGGTAACTTGTACACTGATTTTTCAGACACCAAAAGGATTCGTTTCTTTTTCAGTCATGCACTTCAAACATGCATAGACTTTCACAACTCTCTCTCTCGCCTAAATGTTCATTCGACATCTGATCAATTTCTGACCCCAGTCCAATTTTCAGATATTGCTTCACCTCCCCACTGATTTTTCATCGTTCTGTGTACATGTATTATGCGCGGTATCGTTATCAGATATGTACATTAATGCTGATTTATTATGCTCAGCAAAAGTATAATAGCTAGGAATGGCTCACCTAAAAAAACATTTAGGTGTTTTTTAACTAGTGTTTAAAGAAAAAAAACTGTAAGTAAATTCACATCTTCTAAACCATACATGATTTACTTGGTTTCTGCTCAGTATGGTGTGCAAACGGAGCAACTCTAGCTTATTTAACATACAGGTAGTCTTCAACCTACGACCACCCAAAATGTATGTTAAGTGAGACATTTGTTAAGTGAGTTTTGTCCCATTTTACGACCTTTCTTGCTTTCACTTGGCAAGTGAATCACTGCAGTTGGTAAGTTAGTAACCCTGTTTGTTAAGTGAATCTGGCTTCCCCCATTGATTTTTCTTGTCAGAAGTTCACAAAAGTTGATCGCGTGACCTTGGGACACAGCAATGGTCATAAATATGAACCAGAATGTCAACCATCTGAATTCTGATCACATGATCATAGGGATGTTGGAAAGATAACAGTTCTAAAAAGGTCCTAAGTCACTTTTTTCAGTGCCGTTGTAACTTTGAGCTGTCACTCAATGAACTGTTGTAAATTGAGGACTACTTGCAAACCAGGGTTTAGCACCGTGATGGCGAACCTATGGCACTGGTACCACAGGTGGCACGCAGAGCCATTTTGCTGAGCACCCAAGCTGTCAGCCAACTTACCTCCAGCTGAGCATGCGCATGTGATTGCACATGCACGCATGCGCAATTGCAGAGAGCCAGCTGGTCTTCGGGCCTCCGTTGTACATGCACGCAATTGCAGCATGAAATACAGCTGGTCTTTGGAGCTTTCCTGCGCATGCACACGTGATTGCTCACGTGTGCATGAGTGTCTGCATGCAGCTCATGTGCTTTGCATGCGCAAAAGCTGCATGAATGCACAGATGGAGTGGTTGTGCACGCAGCGCATGTGGAGGAGCTGCACACAAGTGCGGATCGCTCGCGCAAAGCACGTACTTTTTGGCACTTGGTAAGTAAAAGGTTTGCTACCTCTGGTTTAGCACAATGCAATTCCAGTCCATTTTTTGATTTGCTGGTGCAAGGAGGAAGACAACTTAACTACACTGATGACTGAATTAATATTAGGACCTCCCTCCCTTCCGCCTCCACCCAAATTGACATTTTATCAAGGCAGGTTACGACAGACCAATGTAATTTTTTTTTTTTTTAATCTTTCAGGTGCTTTTGTCACAGCTACTGACTTGCCTGAGGTCCTTGAAAACCTGGAGTTCAATATTGCAAGGAATACAAAGGATCTAGACATTCACAAGCCTGAAATAAGGAAGCTCGTTTGGGGCAAGAATCTCTCTGAAGACTTTCCCAAAGCCACCCACCATTATGATTTCATTGTGGCTACTGATGTTGTCTACCATCACACAGCTCTAGATTCTCTGCTGGATACCCTTCACTACTTATGCCAGTGTGGGACAACGTTGCTTTGGGCAAACAAATTTAGATTCAGCACAGATTATGAGTTTTTGGACTCCATGAGCAACATTTTCAATATTAGCCAGCTAGCAGAATTTCCCGAGTCAAGTATTAAGTTGTTCAAAGGCATCATCAAAGAGAATTAAAACCAGGAAGCAGAATCCAGACTGGAGTTCAAAAGCGGAGACCTTATCAGAGGTGTCTGATTCTTAACTTTCAAGACTTAACACCCTTTCAATTCGGTACTTATTTGGAGCTTTTCTCAAAGACAAGTTGTTTCAACCAAAGAATAGATAATAGGAAGCCCGGATCTCTTGGTTATGCTTTCCCCTTAACTATACCCATGCCCAACATTTGATACATTCTGGCATTCCTTCACTGATGTTTAATTCAGCAGTCCTCAAACTTTCTGGTTTCATGGAAGCCAACTTTTCCACTGACCGGTGGTGGTTTCGGTTTTGTTCACCCACCGCTCACCTTCAGCTGTGTGGCCTGGTTTCCTCACAGAGCACAGACCGGTACTGGTCCATGGTCCAGAAATTGGAGAGTCCCTGGTTTAACTGATATTTATAAATGAAGGCTTGAAATCTATGTATCTAATCACATTGCTACATTAGAAAGGAGAGGAGGTCCACGTTTATCCTACAATATGTCTTTTTAAACCAAGATTCCCAAGATAAATTGCCATTAATACACCATGAAAGATAGGAGTTTATACTTTTTCTGATTAGAATACAAGAAAACAAGAGTGTATAGTCCTCTGACAGAGCCACATTGCTGAAAAATTAAAAAACAGATTTCAAATTTATTCGATATTTTATTTTTAAAAAATTAAACCATGAGTACTCAAACCTTTGATATTTAAATCTGCACATTTATTCTGCAGTTTCATGTTTTTCAAACATTATTAACATGTATGTATAAGTTTTACAATACCTGATTAAGTGTTGACTGACACTTTATACATGTATCGGGTTTTTGTCGATACTCTGCATCGTATGGATATTTGTGAGTATCTCCAAATTGAAGATATCCAAGAGCACCTTTGCACCAGTAATTCAGAACACATTGTTAGTAAGTGTGGAAGTTATTCTTTTAAAAAATAAAATAAAATGTAAACTCTTGCAAATGATACTGGTAATTAAGTTCTGTTATTATTAAATCTAATAAATAAGTTTTTAGCTACTTTTGTTGTAGCTTCATTTAAGGCCTTCATACAATTGAAAGTTTATGTTTAAACATGTTAAAATCCTGTTCATTGTAAAAATAACAGCTTGTATAGCCTTATGATTAAAATTACAAACAGTTAAGATCCACATACACATGCAAGAAGCTATTTCACTTTCATTTTCTAAACTTTGGTGCTGGCTGTTCTCAAACATCCATTGCCAGCAATGTGATGTATGCAATAGGTTTTGTGTTTAAATTTTCACTTCTGAAGCAAATGAACTACTCAAGGAACTAAGAATTCAGTTTAAATAGACTTCCTCATGTCTGGACCCAAACTACATAAATATACCGCAGTCCCTTATCCTCCAATTAATACATACAAGTGAAGCATTCAGTAATAGATGAAAACATGCAATCCAGTAAGTTCACAGATTTTATATTTAGTCAATATAAGAACATCTTGAATTCACAACCGCAGTATTTTAAAACACACAATAATCAGGTGGGAACATCACAGGAAGCCAGTTTTCACTAAAAGACGCACAGTGAGTCCATCCAAGTAGCCTCATGAGCTAAAAGGTTAAGAACAAAACAAACACACAAAAAACTTTTATATACAAGTAAACTTTATATTAAGCCGAAGTCATGAAAATGAAATTTAATGTATTTAGCTACTAAAATTAGAATACAATATATATTAGATTTTCATGTAGTCAATTATATTTCTAGAACATTTGTCCTCGTGTTTACAAATTTTATTAGTTTATCGAAATTAAAATACGGAGAAAAATGAAAATAATGGGAAAGTAGGGAAAAGTGTCAGGTAAAAGGAGAAAGAAAAAGAAAAGCCCTGACTTCTGACCCATTTCAGTGCAGTAGAAAAGGATAATAACCTCAACTTTTTACTTTTATATAATCGTATATACTAGCTATTTCTATTTAATCAGCAAAATCCCAAATCACTGTTTCATTTTTTCCCCACCTCAAGCAAAAAGTCCAGAAGCGGTTTCCAAGTAAAAATGTTATTTGCATTCTTTTCTTTAATTAAAGCAGTCCATTTTGCTATCTCTGCTAACTTCATTAGCTTTTGCAGCCAGTCATCCTTTGTGGGAATTAAAGTTCCATTTTTGTGCATAGATAGAGCATTCTCAGCATATATAACATCAAAATTCCGATCTTTATCCATTAGGCCTAGAAAATTTGTCCTGATTTGGTTTTACAGTATAATTCTAGAATGTTACTGAAACTTATATACTGATTGAAACTGAACCGAATATGCAATGGCAACTTACCTGTATACAGTTCTTCAAGTTTTCTTTGGTGGGTTTCTCCTCTGCAAGTTTATTTGCAAATTTGAGACTTCTGCCAAACATTTTGTTTACCAGTGCATGCTTGTAAGCAAAGAGCAAAACCTATAGGAGAGCATTAAAAAAATGGAGGCAGAGATCGGTAAACAGAATATAAGTTTCTACAACGATTAATCATCCAAATTCACTTTTGGAGTTGACAGTAGACAAGTCAGAACTAGAATAAAAATCACCTTCAGGTACAGGTAGTCCTCAACTTACGACCACACCGAGCCCAACATTTCTGTGGCTAAGTGAGACATTTGTGAAATGGGTTTTGTCCCATTTTATCACCTTGCTGCCCCAGTTGTTAAGCGAATCACTGCAGTTGTTAAGTTAATAATGTGAGTAGGGTTAGGGTAAATAGGGCTTTCCCATTGATTTTGCTTGTCAGAAGGTTGCCAAAGAGGATCATATGACCGTGGGACATTGCAACCGTCATTAATATGAATTGGTTGCCAAGCGTCTGAATTTTGACCACGTGACCATGGGGATGCTGCAATGGTCGTAAGTGTGAAAAACAGTCATAAGTCACTTTTCTCAGTACCACCGCAACTTTGAACGGTCACTAAATGAATTGTAAATCGAGGACTACCCGTATATGATGAAGACAGGGGAATCTCTCAAGTCAAGTGGACTCCAATGAAATGTTGTTTGAGTTATTCCCAGCCGTGTAATTCTAAAGAGTTTACATTGTTATTTTAGAACTCATTTAAATATATTTTAAAGAATGAGGCATTCATTTACATCAGGGGTGTCAAACTGGCGGCCTGCGGGCCGGGTGCGTCATGCACAGGCCACGCCCACCCCAGCTCTGCGAATGAGAAAAACATCATGAAACACTGCGTGACGGTAACATGACGCTGCGGGTTTGACACTTGTGATTTACATGATGCTATCAACAGGGCATAGTAATAGCTTTTCAGTTAAACATGCTTAACATTTTACCTGCAGCAGAATTAGTTTACAATAAGACTACAGCCAGAGGTTATTTATTTATGAATCAGGTTTATATAGCTGTCTGTCTCATGAGAACATGCAAGATGCACAAGGGTAATGTGCCAAAGAAAGATGGTAGAAAGCCACTGCCATTATGTCTTTATAAGAGTTCTGGGCTACTGAATGCATTATGCTGCAAAAGATTTGAATTAGTATTTTGACAGAAGTTCCTGCGTGCAAATATTTTTTATACAATTTAAATATAAAACACTGGTCTCCACCTAAATTTATAACAGGCATCATAACCGAAAGATTCTTTTCTTCAGCTGTATGAACAAATACTAGTTCTATTCCTCTCAACATACCTTGCTGTCAAACAGGTCAGTCCATTTTGTTGTTTCCCAGAAAGTCTCTGACAGAGTATTCGAAGTGGCTTGTTGGTTATCATCCTTACATTCAGTTTCATTCGATGCAGCCCCTTCCTGGGCCTGTAACTGCAGAAGTTGATCTGATAACGCACATCCTTTCCGACAGAGAGCATCCACTAAGGTAGATTTCTGCTTTTCCATCTCACTATGTGGGAACATATATATATATTTCATTTATGTGAACAGGTTTCTTTCATCATGCCCACATATGCGTTTTATATAAACTGCTGAATATCACAAGCACACAAAATACACCTGCATCCCTTCTAAATATATAACATTGAAGAGAAGGTGACATTTCTAAATTGGAGTAAAGAGACTAGTTCAAAAATGCGTATTTTTTTTTTAACTAGGGATCTTCATTAAACAAACAACAGTTCTACCACCTTCTAAGGAAGAGCACTAACATTTCTTTATCCATTCATTTATATTTGATTTACATGGCCACTCATCTCACAAATTCGATTTTGGGTGGCTAGAAACACTGAAAAACAAGGAATAACATTAACAAGGAGTTAAAAGCCTACGGTGGTTGCTGAGGGTAAAACCAGATAAAACAATTAAGAAAAAGCTCTTAATCTTATTTTCAACCTTCTGAAGGAAGGGTTTTCCAATTTGCTTTTAAAAATACCTGCTTTATGGTTTTACAGGTTACCATTTGTTTTCCTGGGAGAGCCAAGGGAAATCATCAAACCCATAAAAAAGCGAAAGTTAGAATATTTGAGACATGATGCAACACCTGGCAAAATACTGCATCCTTCACTTAATCATCCAAGAAAAGATCGAAGACAAATGAGGTTCAGGTAGAATAAGAACATCATGGCTTCAAAATCTAAGGGACTGGTTTGAACAAAACTCAACAGCACTTTTTCATGCAGCTGTTGATAAAAATAGGATCGCCAATGTCCGACGACGGATACGACACAAGAAGATTTGTTTTCCCTTTAAATTTTTTTTACTTGTCACAATCTAATACAAATGTGTAACAACATACAAGGATTTGGGGAGAGGAAGGGAGAAAGCAGAATGAAATTGTTGGCTGGCTGATGATCTTTGAACATCTATTGCTGTGATATTTTAGTCTTCAATCTTTTTAGTCTTCAATCTTTCCTCCTTGGCAATATTGTACTAACACTAAAAACAGTGTTTTAAAGCATAACATGCAATTAAGTGTGCTCAGTTTATGACTGTTTTCTTTTCTCATGTATATGAAAACATTTTAATGTTTAAGCTTAGAAGAGCAGATAAACTTTGCTGAAATAAGATGCAAGGAAAAAAGTATTTACTGGCTAGGTACTTTTTTATAGTAGCAGCATCAGGCCTGGGATCAGTCTTCATAGCAAGATAAATAGCAAGGGCTGTTTGATCGATATGAGAGATCACTGTATTAGAAGCTTCAATTATTTCATTTAAACATTTCATTCGCTCCTGGAAGAAAATAAATGATATCTCTTATTAAATTATTCTCTTATTTTCTTTTGATTTCTTCCTTCTTTTTTTATTGTTGTAAGTTTCCTAGAGTATTCCCCATGGCAAGATAGGCAGCAAATAAATTTAACAAATAGATATGTATGAATTAATAGATATGAATATTCAGTTGATAGGAGAGATGGGAAGTTATTTTGATTCAAAGCAGAAAACATACTTTGAAAATAAAGTGGTGCATTTACTGTAATTGTCAGTTCATCATATAACTTTACATCTATGCAGAAAGATAGGCACGAAAACAAGAACTTGAATGGTGCTCTGTAATTCACTAGAATTAATGTTTTGCTAATAATTATCATAGTTTCAGCAGCAAAGAAAGAATGCTATAAATCAGAATTCTATTACTGAAACATGTTTCTGGGTAGCAATTGCTTGCTTACAATATTATAGTCAAGTAACACCTATATGGTGGTTTTCAAATCTGTATTTTATCTTTTTTTTTTAATGCATGGAATTCTAGGTTGAATTTATAAAAAAATAAAGAAATTGGGAGAAACAATTGGAAGTGTACGTTTCTATACAGAAATGAACTATTGGATTCTTGAAAAATATCCAAACTGAATTGAAATAAAAAATAATTGAAGCATGAAAATGTTTTGGGGAGTTATGAAATGATACTAAATAAACATACTGAAAAATAGCGTAATATGTCTAATTCATTTATTCACAAACACATGAAGCCAATACTCTTTTTTCTAGTTATGATTATGTGTTGTGTAGATTTAATAAATAAGTTTGTGGCTGCTATTGTTTTTAAGCTTGAAATCCAGCACAAAAAGAAATCAAATGTGTGCTGCTGAAATAATTCTAAGGGAAGAAAAATTATTACTAATCTCAACAAAATACTCTCAGTTATAATAAACGCAATAAATTCTGGAAGTTTAAAGATGTTCGGTTAATAACTTTGGTTGATTTACAGAGCACTGAATTAGGAACTATTTGTCTATTCAGGGCTTAGAGAGCTCAGTGGATTTAAAATGAAAGATCTTTTAAAAAACAAAATGGATCGCACCTTTTCAGAATCCAGTTGATGAAGTCTTGCAACATATAAGGGGAGATGGTTAGGGAAGGCCTCTTTCAGTTCATTGTATATCTCACTGGTATCAAACCTAAAAATAAATGTATTAATGAAAATGCTAACTCTAGTGGTCTATAATGAAGGCTTGGTGGAAAAGAAACACAATTTGCATCAATGCATCAGTTCTTCAAGGATATGATATGGCAACAGAAATGTTAAACATACCTTGTCATCCACTGTATCTTTAAATCTCTTAAAGCTTCTGCAAATTCATTGTTTAGATCTTTTTCTGAATCTTTCTCTTTATCCTTGCTTCCATTCTTACTTTTTATTGGAGATGGAATCAAATGATAATGAACTGAAATTACATCCTAGAATAAAAAGCATAGCAATTTGGTCAAAATAATTATTAATATTTTCTTTCTCACAAAGCATACATTATAAAAACTAAGAAGAATGTACACAATCATTGAGAACCTTTTGAAGCCTCAGAGGACTAGAACAGATTTAGTCCAAAGAATAGTTCAAATTATCTCCCACAAATTTCAAATTTTGATTAATAATCATTCCAGAAATATTTCACAAGTTGCATTCTCAGCAAACTGATTAGCCTCCACAAGTTTAGTGTCACATAACCTATATCTCTTTTGTGGAAAAATGTAGCAGGCTATTGAAAAAGAAATTAAACAAATTGGTATCTTTAACCATGAGACTTTTTTTCCTCACACGATAAGAGTACATGTTGTAAAGTCTAAACAATTAAATATTTTGCTAGCATTGTCACACATGTAGTCTTATTATTGTCTTGTATTTTATATTAGGATATGGCCTCATGGCTAATACTATATTTACTGTGGTTTCTGAGGAAATAATGCATTCTTGTTCAATGTTTAATGCAGAATTTCAATTCAGGTATTTCATTATTCAAAAGGGATTAGGATGAAATCACATAAGGTAAAAACATACTTAAATGTTCAAGTAATAGTTATCATATAAGCTATTATTTTATTTTTTAAAAAGATCAGCCACAGTATATTAAAAATTGTATTTGTTTTTAACAAGTTAACTTGGAATAATTGTGAAGTACATCTCATTTAAAATCAGCCAACCAGCCAACAACTACTTATGGAAACTTTTGTCCAGTTTTCGGTTTTTGGAAGCACAGAATCACATTTTTTACAGTCCCAGAAATCAGAATATTTGACAAAATCTTTTAAAAAATGCTGCAAATATTTCTGTTGCCATATTTACTGCTCTATATTATGCATTACAATTTACACATATCTCAGTAAATCTGTGGACATCATGGTGGCATGTGAAAATGAGAATGTACAAAGTCTATAAAAACAGACAAAGATAATATTAATTTGCATTGCAAGGTTATGGCTAAAACACAGGAACTGAAAAGTTTTTCCCAGGGGAAATTTCTTGTGATTAAATAGTTTGAGACAGAGCGGGACAACTCGTCATAGCCAATTCGCCATGGCCAATTTGCCACAGCCAACTTGCTGTGGGACAATTCAATTATTTAAAATAACTATTATTTTTTTTAAAAAATTGTCATTCACATTTCATTTTGTCTCTACTTCGGCAGCAAAAGGTACTGGCTGCCTTTTGTCCTACAATTCTGCATTTCTGTGTCTTCTTCTTAGAAGATTTTTTCCAAAAAGATGGTGATATTAAAAAGAGAAAAAAGAAATGGAGAGCGAGAAGAAAAAAAGAGCAAACTTTTAAAGAGTTTTTGAAATAAAAGTAAAATTACTTGAGAAAAACCTGAAAAAAGACCTAAAAAATGAAATCCAGGAGAAGAGGAACATTTGGAGGAATTTCCTAGAATCTTGAAAAACTATGTCATGCAGTCACTGGTATCTAATATAAGGAGGAGGTGATTCACCTTAAATAATAGCCACACTGAATAAAAAGCTAACAATGTTATGAAAGAGTCAGTGGCAGCTTTTGGCCAGTATCCTCACATAATAAGTCAAAATATAATTAAGACCTCTGTCTATATATCTCTTAGCCTCCTCCCATCTCATTTTACTCAACAAGAAAGTACGGCTACTGTCTTCAGAAAAAGTCAGGAAATATATCAGTTGTTTGAATCCTGATTTGTCCCAGAGTTTGTAATTGAACTGAACAAAAACGTATAACACACAAACATGCATTATACAAATGTGTAATATATAAAAATACCCTTATTTATAAGGTTGTTCACAAATGACATTGTAAACTCAATTGTGGAAGAAAATCAAAATGCACAAAATTGTTCTTCTGAAGTTGATTTCTTATATTTCTACATCATATCTATAGCTATATCAGTGTGCTCCAAAGTGGTCAATATTGACCCAGGGGTTCATGGAACTATTCAAATTCAAATTTTATTGGTTGATATTGATATTATTATTTTTACTATTATTAAAGTAGTGTTTATTGAGTTATTTTTATATAATAAATGTTTGGGGATTGATAATAATCTGAAACTAATTGTGAGGGTAAATCAGCTGAAGTTTGGGAATCCTGATCTATATCGGGGGTGTCAAACTGAACTTCTTGTTGGTTGGATCAGCATTGTAGTTGTCCTCCATGGGCCAGCTGGGATGGGAGGAGACGAGATGAATAGCCTCTTGTAGCACCCTGCTGACCAAAAAGGAGAGGGGGGGGACCACAAGCGTCCCCTGCGAACCCCATTTTCGGCCTGGATGGTCTTCTGCAGCACCCTGCTGGCCAAAATGTTTTGGTTAGGGTTAGGGCCAGCAGGGTGCTGCAGGAGGCCATCTAGGCTGAAAATGGGGCATGCGGGGGTTGCCTGTGCCCCTCTGTGGCCTGTTTCGGATGGCATGATGCTGCAGGAGGCCATACAGGCTGAAAATGGGGTATGTGGGGGCTGCCTGTGGCCCCCCTGCAGCCTGTTTTGGCCAGGTCAAAAATGGGGTGTGTGGGGCTGTCCATGGCCCGTTTTTGCTAGCAGAGGCACAGTGGTCCTGTCCTTTGCTATTTCCAGGCCAGCCCTGCGGGCTTGATCTAAGCACATCACAGGGCAGATCCAGCCTCCGGGCCTTGATTTTGATACCCCCGATCTATATAATTGACATATCTCAACAAAGTATTAAAGATACGGTAAATTAAAATCCATCATTGTATTGTAATGCTAGCTATCTGACCCAATCCTAAAAGATGAAATAGTAGCCAAATTTTCCCCAAAGCCTTCCACGTTTCACTTTTTAAGCCATTTAATCATTTTGACACGATGCAAAATAAAAAAAGGTCTAATAGTGGTTTTCAAAGATACAGTTTTAATAATACTTTCAGTAATAAATGTATCTGTAACAAACCAAAGAAGTTAGTAGCAAAATTGGGTCAGCTTCTAAAATATAAAAAGGCTGAATGGGGATGTATTATTAAATGCTTTATGGGCAGTAAGGTATCTCTGTGAATTCTTTCTTCCCCATCAGTGCTTTAGTTCCTCCATTCCCAGTTGGACTGAACTATATCAGTCAAAGAAAAATGTCTAAAATACAAGTCATTATATCACAATTCCTTTATCATGCCTGCCTTAGAAAGCAAACATTTTAGCAAAAAGTGCTAAGTAAACAAATAATGTTTCATTAACTATTACAGGAAAAATAACACCTGACAGTTAATTTTATTTTAGCATGGAGCTGTCTCAACCAAGTAAAACATGTACAAAAATACTGCTTTTCTACTGGAACCCTTCAATCACCATAATTCCATCCATAAAACATGTAGATAAACTAAGTAAGCTACATAAATATAAAAACACATATTATGGCAGGAATATTCACAAATAAATACCAGATATCATTAATGCTCTAGATTCCTCTTTCACAAACCTACACTGCATCTGGCTTAGACCAGCAATTTCAATTTGACTCAGCAGGTGACTGTCAATTATTATAAAAAATAAACACTTAAAATTGTATACCAAAGAATGGCCAAGGTAGTGCCTGAATCCTGTTGATTATATATCCTACCTCATTCCTCAGTCAAAATGGGTGGATACGTGAAGGGAAAATGCAGATGGTATCTGAGAAATGCAGTACCATTTCTCAGATACTACCCAGTAGACATCACTTACAGGTTTCAATGATTTATGAGGTGAAGTGGGTTATATTTCTATTATCTGTGAAATAGTGACTAATTTCAAAGGTTTTTAAATCAATCGCCAATAAATTCTGTCCTTAAACCAAGTATAGCTTCACTGGTTAGAGCAGTTCCACCATTTGTTAGTTAGTTAGCAGTTCCACCATTATACCATTTTAGAGTGGTATAATGTTGATTTTTCAACCTTTTAATCATCTCACTCTTTAACACTACCCTATTAAAGATTACAAAATAAACAAAACTTCCCTCTTTGCTACAAGGGCTCTTGATACAAATACAGTTTCATTGGCCCTCATTGTTTCTTATGAGGTTGTACCCACTGGATGAGAAAACCACTGGCCAGCAAAAATTCTCTTACCATGGTACTGTACTAATATTCCTTATCCTGTCCAATCTTACAATCTGTGGTTTTCATATGGCAATAGTATGTAAGAGCTATGCGTAATTTAAAAAAAGAAAAAGAAAAATCATTTTGTAGGATGAGATACTGGTGTAATAATATTAAATGCTTTAATCACAGAATATCATTATTATCGTGCTAAACTAATAATCTGCTATTCTGATGCAATTTTACTGTTCAAAGATATGAATAATTAAACTGCATAAAAGGTAACCAAGATAGAAACAACTAAGTATATTGCTTTAAATGATAGGCAGAAATACTTAAATACATCTTTCAAAAACTGACATTCAGTACCTTTTTAACCTTTCCTTGTCACTTTGCTGAAGACTGCCCCTGGGAGTTAGAACAACATACTGTAAGAAAATATCCACAAAACTCTATAGAATGGAGACACTACCTATCAAGTTTTTATTCACTACTGAAGAACTCTAAATGTCTTGTTCCCTTTAAAACGTACTTCTAAAGCCCAATATTTTAGCTTTTAAAAAAATATAAAGCACAAATGTTATGCTATTTAAGGATCTGATTTAAATCTTCTTGATTTAAATAAATCCCAACAATAGAGTACGTAACTAACTTTTACCGCTTGCACACATTCCCATTTAAAGTTCAATGAACTGAAATGGCTTTCTTAAACTTTCCATTTTCATTGAATTTACAGGTAATACAACATTGGGGTAGGTCTCATGGATAGAGAAGCATTAAAAACTCTACCGTATGACAAAAACTCTACCATATCACATTCAAGTCAATTTTAGGTATTTTTCTATATAAACTCTGACTTGTTTATAGTACAATACTACTTAGTCCATGGACTGGCCCTGGGCTGTGGCATGCCAGAAACCTGGCTGTGCAAACAAGCAAAGACCCACCCACTGGATACAGGCAGCATGTGAAACCGCTCCCCTCCCCCGGTCCGTAGGAAAACCTCCCTCCAGGGAACTGGTCCCCGGTGCCCCAAAGACTGGGGCCCATTGTTCTAGATCACAGCTTCACAGTACACAACACTGTTGTTATATTGGTGAAATTACCCTATTTCTTTCACATGAAAAGCAAAAAATGTATAGAAATATCACTTGGTTTTAACAAATAATATTAATCATATACAAATATATTGGACTTAGTATAATCTGAAAACTAAGTTTTAAATGGTCAGTGATTAATTTTTGAACAGAAGCATGCTAGAGATGGTCTTGTATATTTAAAAAATATGCTAGACTCTGACATGTTTTCATCTTAGCTGCACTGCACCAAAATCGTCTATGGTTTGTGAAATATTTAAAGCAAGACGAAACTAAGAGGCACGAAAAAATTCTCTAACTAAATTAATAATAATCATCTCTTCTATAATAAGCAGGCAAAAGAAACATCAGGAATGCAGTATTCTAAGAATAACAGTACCTCCCTCAGAGCAGGGGAAAAACCATCATTATTTTAACCACTGCTACAATTTTTCTTCAGTATCTATACAGCTACCACTTATTTTGCCAAACTGAATGGGCTCAGTGGTCTAATTGACAAGAGTTACAATTTGAAATACAAAATTTTAATTTACCTGGACCACAAACTTAAGATAAAAAAAAACATTTTCAGTTGCAAAATAGCCAATATATGAATGGTGGACATGTTTTTAGGATGAATTATTAAGGCTGGTAAAATCAACTCCTAATCCTTATCGATTACATTAAACCAAATTGTTTTGGAAACTCACTGATCAGACATATTCCCTATACTCCTAGTGTGGAAAATAGATTTAGCTTGATTCTATGACATTTTAATAAATATATATATATTGTGTGTGTGTGTATTTCATGTTTTTCAAAATATAACTGAATTACTTTGAGGATGCACTATCGGTAAACAAATGTTTACTTGGTAACAATTACTTGCATCTTTCATTTAGTACAACAGGACTATAACTTTATAGAGCCGTGGTGGCACAGTGATTAGAATGCAGTGCTGCAGGCTACTTCTGCTGATTACAAAATAAAACGTTATGTAGTGTATATCAACAAAAGCTTGGACTAAGATAGGGAAGTACTTCCTAGTCAGCAAATGGATGTTTGACAGCAACTATTTTAATAGAACCCGAACAACTACTGCTATATTTTTTAGATTGAAGTGAAACTCCAAGGTATGCAGTTGGATAAAAAAAATATTACAGAAATGATTAAAGGCAATGTAGCATGTTGACATACAATCTGTAACAAGGTGCTGATGTTACCACAAAATAGCAAAAATTCAAGAGAACCTGAAAGGCAGTTGTATTTAAACAATGAAGAAAACTGGAATTTAGTATTTGAATCTTTTTAAGAGACTCCAAGAAAAAAACTTCCAAAAATCTGGATTATTCTGTTCAAAATCATTTTCATACAAGTTTGTCATTTCAATTATGTTCTTTTTTTAAAATAAAAACACACAATTTTGATTTTAGTCTTTTATTTTACTCACCACTTTCTTTCCAAGTTCTGTCTTTGAAAGTGTCAATGATCCTGTAAGATAACATCCAGGACCTGCTCCTTTAGGTATTCTAACAAACGAACAAGTGAAACATGCTTTAAATTCATGTTGACATTCTCATTTTTGTACCCCACCATTGAAAAATGTGTTCAATTCAACTGCAAATTGAACTTAATTTCAGCAATACAATGAGGGGGCTAAGGTTGAGAATGGGAATAAGAGGACTCTGGAAGCTACCTATTTGAATCCCTGATCCCACCCAAAAGATCTAAAAAAAACCCCAGCTCTACTCCTCCTAGTAATCTCAATGGAACAGAATGGGCCAACTTGCCACGGCCAACTTGCTGCAGGCCAACTTGTCATGGTCAATTCGCTGCAGGACAATCCGTCGTGGGAAAATTCTATTTAATTATTTAAAATAAATAAAAAATCATTGAAATTCTTGCCATTTAGATTTCATTCTGTCCCTCCTTTTGCATCATTTCTTTAATGATTCTACTCCACCATTTCTTTGATATTAGTGTAATACTTGTCCTGCAGAGTTGTCCTGTGGCAAGCTGGCCACAACAAGCTAGCTGTGGCAAGTCAGCGGCAGCGAATTGTCTTAGACCACGGGGATCAAACTGGATCATGTCATGTGACATATCGTGATGCATTGTAATGTTTTTTGCCTTTGCGGATTTGGGGTGGGCGTGGCCTGCATATTACGCATCTGGCCTGTGGGCTGCCAGTTTGACAGGCATAGGCCCTCAGTGGAAGGCCTCCCTTGGCAGCTGTTCCCTAAGGAAACAAATTCTAACAATTAGCAAAAATTGACTGCTCTGGATTTAATACACTAAGGTAGAAGTGAAATTCAGCAGGTTCTAGCAGATTTGCTAGAACCGGTAGTAAATTTTCTAAGCAGTTCAGAGAACCGGTTGTTA
>JAEANM010004947.1:0-20160 GCA_017656035.1 Myanophis thanlyinensis
CTGTGGTCGTGAATGGTTGCGTAAGCATTTCACTGCATATTGTACCATGTATGACTGTGCATGTGACCAATAAAATTAGAATTTGAAAAAATACAGAAGTGGCTGAGTAGAACACAAGTTACCCAAAGGGGGGGACCCAGCAGGCTATATTCAAGGCACAGCTACAAACACTAATCTAGAAATGCTGAAGGCAGTTACAGCAGTTTCTGCCAAACATAAATTCCCACATGATGTTGGATGATAGCTCCCATGATTCCTGAAACAATAGGAGTTCTGATCCAACACGATCAAGGAATCTATGGTTGGGAAAAGCTGTGGGGTTAAGACCAGCAACCAGAGAGGGAGAAGATACTTGTTATGAGGCATGGAGTTTGTTGGACAAATCCTCAGCAACCTGTAACTATTGAAAAATGAGGCATTGGGGAGAGCTCTTACGAGAGGAACAGGCTGCTGTGGTAAGTGAATAAGAACAGAGAGACTCTCTGCTAGTTGGTTTCTAAGTTTGTGTGTTCTTCATCCTGAGCAAGTGTATACGCACAGCTGCTGTAAGCTGCCTGTCCATTCATCTTGTTTCTCAGGCTGCAGATCAAGGTGACTGATGAGGAAGAGAGGCAGCAAGAGCAAAGCTCTGGCACCAAAGGGAAGCTAAGGGAGTAGCAAATTTCCTTCTGCCTGAACACTGTGGTAACCTTGAATGAAGAACTCTTATCTTCATACCCGTCATCTGCATTTTCTCCAGACTTCTCTCTGTGCCACAGATGGGTGACCACCCATATTCAGAGAAGAGATCTTGGATGATGTAGTTGCCTTTGGGAAGAGTAGCTTAAGGGGGGGGGGGGAATTGGAGTTTGGAAATATGTCTGGGGGTACAGGAGAGATATCTGCATTCTGGCCTTAGTGGAGATGGCGTAGCAAGAATGTTACTTCCTGACTGTCACTTAACATCCACCACTGGGCTAGGCCAGATTATAAAGAGTGCTCAGCCGTCTGGCTTTTTTTTTTTCAGTGATATAAGTGGTCTAATGCTAGATTTTCAGATAGGTAGTCAAGAGTCTGGGTAGAAGAGCACTCGGATCCCCTTTGAATGTGCTTTGATTCCTCCACTCCCCCAAATAAAAAATGACAAGAAATACCCCTTAATACACAACCCACATACAGTATTTATGCAGTTTGTAAAACTTACAGAGAAAGACTTTTCAAAGGGCTGGATAGATTTTATCCAAGGTAGTTCTTTTAGACTGTCCCTGCCATGGCATCTCAAAGGATACTCCATATTCAAAAGAAGTATACTTCTGAATATCAGTTTCTAGGATCAGAGGGCACGGGAAAAAAAAATCAATCGCTCTTTCTCTGTGTTTTAGAGAGCTTGCTTATTTCCAGTAGCTAGAAACAGATTGCTGGGTTAGATAGACTTTCTATCTGATCTGGCAAGGTGAGTCTTCTGCTTGCCTGCTTTTATCAGAAAAGCACATGCTGAGGTAAGAGAAAGAGAGCCCACCCCAGTGAAAGACTTTGCAGCATATTGGGGTTGTTGTTGTTTTTTCTTCCTCTTCAGCATGAGCTTGATGTAGAACCTGATCTTTCCAGTGTCCTAATGGAACAAGGGGACGGAAGGATGATGTCAGCGGAAAGAAGAGGCTATTTATAGCCGTGTCTGAATGGGGAGGGATTTGGGGGGGGGATGAGCATCCTCAGAGGACAGGCAGTTTCAAGGTTGGGGCTTCAGTGGAGCAGTCAGTGTGGGGCAGAAAAAGGATGCTATCTTGGCACTGTCAGCGAGGATCAAGATGCTACCGTAGTCTGGGAGGAAGTCTTCAGATAAGCCAGCCATGCAGGGAAATACTGAGTAGGGGCGAAAGGATAAAATGGTACATGGCAGAGGTAGTAGTGTGGGCAAGCCCAGTGATGGCCTGTAGGGGGCACTGTGCATTTGGGAAAGAAGCTGTGGGCAGGTAGAATGGATGGTAGAAGAAGATGCCAGCTAGGGCATGGAGGTGGGTCTGGCTCTCCTGGGTGTCCAACGCTCTGCAAGAGATAACGTGATCTGAGATGCATCTAATCCAGGCTTCTGAGCCACAGTGCTAAAAGGGGAAGAAAGCTCATTTTCAGGATCTTTTAAGGGAAGTTGCTTTTTTGCAGTCCAAACCATCCTTTTCTTCTCTTAATAAAGCGTATTGATTGCCATTGGTTCTTTATCTCTGTGTTGGTTTGGGTTTGTTGCTTTCCAGACTTCCTTTGAATTCAAGCCCAATGGCGATCAATGAGCAGTTTTTAATTGGGAGAATGAATTTGTGCAGAATGGGCATGGCTGGGAAGGGATGTCTGTATTTGACTCGTCAGGGCATGTATTGGTCTCTTGCTTGGATATTATGCCCTGGATATCATTGGATGTCATTCTCCTGGTCTCCTTTTCCGGCTCCCTCTCATCTGGTTTCCCCTTTTCTTCTAGGATTTGGAGGTCCTTTCCCAGGAGATCGTCCGTCTCAGCAAAGAGTATGTCCCGTCCCCTGAAGCTGAACCTGGCCTGGATGATGCTGTCTGAGCTCAGTTCCACCTGTGATGCCGTCCTCCATGCTTGGCCCTTGGCTGCGCTGCTGGTGTGTGTGTGTGTGGGGTGGGGTGGGGTAGAGATATTGGAACTGTCTGCCTCCCCTCTCTCTGGTCGGACCATTTCTTTCCACTGTATCGGAGGGGGCAGGCATTTAACCCCGCTACTCTTTCCCTCTTAGCGGAGCACAAACAGCAGTTTCTCCCTTCATCACTGTTCTCCTCAGGCCTTCCCCCAAACAGATTGATTTCTTTCAAATCATGCACCTACTGATTACGCTGCCTGCCTCTTCGTGGACCTGCCTTTGCTGCCCCGTAGGAAGTCCTAGCAGCAGTAGCCTGTCTGCAGTTGGCACATCTTTTTTAAGTTGCATGGCCAATTGCAGCTTTGTTTTTGAGGTTGCCAGTTTTGAAACTGCCTCCCTCCTTCCAAGGTTGTCATCCCTGGTCCAGAGGAGTTGCCCCATGGAGGAGGACGAGGAGGAGGTGTTCCTGCCACAATAAAGCTCCATAATCCATTCTCAACGTATAACAATCCTGGGAGTAAAGTTCGGTTTCCTTAAAAGCCTCTCTCCCTGCATTCTACTCCGCAAGCTGCATTTGTGATTCTGTAGCGTCTTCTGAGTCATAGTCATACCACCTCCCTCATTGTGCATGTCTGGTCAGTTCTGAAACTCCCCAGAATATATAGATATATATATTCTGAAATATATATATATATATTTGCGCTGATTCCCTCCCTCTCAACAGCAGGATGAAGCCCAAGTGATGCAACCCAAAAGCACTTCTACGGGGTTGCAGCTGTGCCCCTTTTTCCAGTATTAGAGATGGAGCAAAGGCAGCGTGTTTATTTAACACATCAATGACTTGTACAAGGTTATAATTGTTGAGTAACTGATAATGCAAAAAATGATGGGCTGGGGTGGGGTTTTTGGGAGGGGCTTTTACTCTGTGCATGCACATTGTTTTAAAATGGGCTTAAAGATCTGAATTGATGGGTACTATTCTAGTAGACATAAACTAGAGAGGTCTCTCTCCAGGCCAAGGTTATATTCCAAGTCCAGGCTAGGCAAAGGGTAGCCCTGGGCCTAATTTCAAACCAGACCGTTCAGAGCTGTGGCAGATGTGATGCTGCTCCTTGTTGATAGCTCGCTGGATGGGAAGAAAAAGAGGTATTCGGTGGAGAGAGAGAGAGAGAGAGAATGGAGGGAGCTTCCACCCATTTGGGGCTCTGACTTGACTTCAGCCTGGCCCTAGGCTTCCATTATGACCCACCAAAGACTGTGCCAAATAAAGACATGCTGATTTACCTCAGTGGGTAAAAGACTACCCATCCCCCGCTCCGGGTCCTTAACCAGATTCAGCCATACAGTCTCTGCCACCACTTGCTCATTGTAGCTCTTGCCTCTGCCTTAGTCCCTTATGGCTTTGTGGGAAAAGAGAGGACTGATGATGTTTGGGGCTCAGAAAGTGAATCTCTGCTTGCTGGTAGAGCATTTCAGAAAAGATTGGGATCCTGCTTGTACTGCCATTTGGCCAGTCCTTGGACATACTACTCAGTGCTAATCCAGCATTTTGGAGGATGAGAGGAGAGCTTAGGAAATAACATTGGGCCTTTCTTTATTGGAATTGGTAAAAAAAGACTTTCCTGTGCAGTTTCTCATCCCTGGGTGCCCCATACAAAGGAAGCTTTGATCGTACTAAGGGGGACAGCTGGTGAATCCCTCCTTCCTGTGGCCACAGTAAATGACATGGATTCATTTTCTCAGCATTTATTTAAGAAAAAACTTAGCTTCTGTCGGACTTCGTCACAACAAGCAAATCAATCCAAACATCCAAAGAAATATTTTGCCCAGAATTCTCCCCTTAAGGACCACTTTAAGTGGTGTGGGGAGTGGGAAAGAAGCAATCTGTGACCTTCCTGCTGTTGTTAACTACAGCTCCCAGCATCCTTCACTATTAGACATCCTGGCAGAGGTTGCTGAAAGTTTAACGGTTGTTTCACAATGGAGAAGATCTGAGTACTCAGCAATGTGCATGAACGAATCATACTCAGTCACTCTGCTATAAGAAAACATTAGTTTATTTCACTTCAACATTTGTCAAATTCACCTTTTTTGTACTTATTCAAACAATGGGGGACAAGAGGCGTAAGGCTTAAAGGAACACATACTTGTTTTCTTATCGGCAAGGTCTTGAATTTGAAACCAAGACCAGGTCTATGAATCAAAAGTCTCTGCCAGTATGGATGATTGTGCCCAAGCCCATCCTTACTGTTAGTTTTAGAAAAACATTTTGTTTTCAGTGAGCTTTCTCTTCCACTTACCAGATTACAAATTCATGACTCAAGAAAGTAGCAATGTAGGGAGAAGGAAAGAGGTTGCACAGAGCTATATATCCTTGACTGAAGATTTTATTTTTTGAAATTACAGCAATTATTCTCAATGTTTCTGGGCTACGGAATCTTTGCTCATGTTGGACTTGTGAAACAAAAAGCCATTTTCTGAATGAACTAAAAATATATTATCCTACCTGCCTATTTACTTAAAACCCAAGTGCAACTTGTTCTTAAAGTACAGGCAGTCCTCTGTTAACAACTATCCTATTTAACAACTGTTTAAAGCTATGATGATACCAGAAAAGGAACTTTATGACATAGAAATGGCGCTTGAAATGTAACTTTATGACTGGTTCTCAAACTTATGACAGAGTGACTTACAAGTGTTGCAGCATCCCCACAGTCATATGATCCCAATTTGGATGCTTTGCAATCAGTGTGCATTTATGATTGTTGTAGTACTCCATTGTCACATGATAGCCATTTTGATACATATGCATGTATATGTATATGCATATTAATATATATATATAAAAGCTAATACAAACTAGAGTGAAAGAAAAAAAGACAAAACTAAAGAAAAATTTAAAATGCAAAAAAAAAGTTAACAGAAAAATAGAAAAGAAAGTGAAAAGATATAAAAGCGGATTTCAATCTTCTTTATAGCAGTATAATGACAATTATAAATTGACCTATCTCTGAAGTTAAATGCCGGCTCATGTCTAATCATAAAACCATAAATTATAAGTTTAATTTTCTGTTTTTACACAAAAAGTCCATTCACCAATAAATGTAGATACTGTCTTTTCTCTAATCAAACAATTCAGTTTGGCCATTTCAACAAATTATGTCATTTTCATCTACCATTCCTCCTTGCCAATTATTTAAATTTTTGTAACACAATAGTCTTGCTGCAGTTATCATATATAAAAACAATGTTCCATGGCTTTTTTCCAATTGCTGATCCCTCAGTCTCAAGAGGAAAAGTTCTGATTTCAGCTGAATGTTAATCTTTAAAATCTTCTGAATCACTGTATTTGAACCCAACATTTTCTAGCTTTTTTGCGCATCTATCAAATAAGATAAGGTGACCCTACTTATATTCACATTTCCAACATAAATTTGAAATATCTGAATATATTCTGACAGACAAAGTCAGTGGAGAAGCTGGTGGTGAAACCGCAAGTTGTGTGATGTCTCATTTAACAACCATGCCATTGCCAGAGTTGCCAATCCCGTTTAGTATGGTCATTAAATTAACCTGTATATTTCAGGCTCTTTTTAGCCATAAATATTGGTTTTCAGATTATGAAATTCAGGAGCCTGAATTTCTCTAATAAGTGTTTCCTCCTTTCCCTCCCCCCCCCCATTGCTTACAACGCCCCCGAGTATCTAAATAAAACTGGGTCTTTGATCTGGGGAAACAACAACAATGAAATATTTATCCATGCATCAGGAACTCAGTGACATCCCAATGAGTGGGTGTTGCCAGCTGCGGTGAAGATGCAAATTGTAGTCATCAGCTCTGGTTGCATGCTTTTTCTCCCTGCTAATGCCCCCCTCCCCATGTAACTATTGGGGTCTGATTAAAATAGAGATGCACCTATAAATAGTCTCTCCCTAACATTCTCTGTTGTCATGCTCTTTTTAAAAAATGAAGATTCTATTTTTTTATTAAAAAAAAACAACGGGTTAAGGATGCAGGTGGAGTCTAGATGAATCGATTCTCTCATGCTGAATTCTCTGAGATGGAAAAAGAGCTGCTGCTCACTTCTAGGAAAAACAAAATATGGTATCCTTAGAGCAAAATTGCAAATGGATAGTATATGACACTGATAGTAACTTTGGCCTTAGAACTATGTAATTGGTAATGGCATTACTGGCTGCTCAGTAGAATCATTTTTCATGGTCCTGCTCATCCTTGTATCTTCTCAGTCCTGAATTCAATGAGTAGTTTCCCCACTGAGCACTCTGACATCCTCCTGCCCATTTCCCCACTTTTGTCTGTAATAATGGGGATGATAATGCCCATCCATCGGGAAGGTTGTAAGGATTTCAGCGGCAAATTCTTTGTGGAATACAAGACATGGAATGTGGTGAATGTCAAAATGTGTTTATTTAATGCCTTCTATAATCTTGACTCTGTCCAAAAAAGCTCTATGAGTGAAGGAAATAGCTGATGCGTGCTGGAATATGTAAGCAGTGCCATCATCCACAGAAGTGAGAAGCACCATCAGTTCTTGTTCTCTACACTAATGAATCCAAAAATGCAATGATGTCCTACTTCATCAGACAGTTTTCACCCAGCTCTTACTCTGCACAGTAAATGAGGAAGAAGACAGGAGAAAGGTGCAGCAATAAATAGATAAAAGGGCTCACAGGCTCTGCACAGGGAGACTTAAAACTAGGACAGGTGCTTGGGTAAATACAGATGAGTCTTAATTTACAAAAACTGATGCCCATTTTGATATAACCACAGATTTCAGCAGTCTGAGGTCTACTGGGAAATTGTATACTGTATTTAAATTCATTTTTTTTTTAAAAAGCTCAGTGGTAAACTAAAGTTAAAATAGCAACCACCCACACCTTGTTATAATGAGCATTAGTAAACATGTAAACAGTATGGTCCAATCTTAATATTTCAGATGGGTTGTTACTTTTTATAGCAAATTCACACACCGATCAGGCTGAACTCAAAGGATCCTGCTGATTAGCATGTTCTCCTGCTCTCATCCACCACCAGTGCCTTTTATCAGGAGTTTGATCTGCAGTTTAGTACCACGAAAGCCTTCATCTGATAATTTGGCAAGAGGAGACAGTAAAAGTTGGCACTGCTATTCATCTCAAATGCTTTGTTATTTTTCCTCAGCCTTCCTGCATTTTTAACAGAATAGCAATAGCACTTAGATTTATATCCCAGTGTTTACAGCCCCCTCTTAAGCGGTCGACACAATCAGCATATGCCCCCAACAATCTGGGTCCTCATTTTACCGACCTCTGAAGGATGGAAGACGTGAGTTAATCTTGACCCAGTCAGGATTGAATTGGCAGTGGGCAGAGTTAGCTTGCAATATGGCATTCTAACCACAGCGCCACCAGAACAGACAGTGAAATTGGGATGTCTTCCTTCCACAGAGAAAATAATGCTAATAACATCTACTAAGAAAGATTAAGTCTGCTTCCTGCCTCTAAAAAAATGTTCTCTCTTTTTTGAGAGCTGCTCATCACATGCTATTCAAAATCCAAGTGCAATCCTCAACCCACAACTTTGGGTATCTCTGCTGTATTATAAGCTCTAAAATAAGATATATGTTCTTTTAAAGAAGGATAACAGACCCCCAAAATACCAGGAACCTCTCCCAACAAACCTGGCACTGAAAGATCTCCTTATCTTTTTTCAGGACCCACCCATAGCAGCTCCTGAAGGTTATGTGGTTTAAGAAAAGAAAAAAAAATGCTGATGATATTACAATAGTATATTGTATACTTAATATAAGCCATGATTTATTTCAATCAACCACAATGTGCCATAAAGAGTGCTTGGCTTTGTACAACAACTGAGCCACTAACAACAAACTGGTTACTTTTGCCTGATATGCACCTCAGTTCCTATTTGGTTAAGGATTGTGGGAGTTGAAATCGAACATGTCTGGAGGGTACAATTTTCATATACAAAAATTGTTCTGATAGAATGCATTTAGGTTGCCAACTGGTCAGGGACAGACAAAAAAAAAATCAATGTTTTGACCTGCTCTTGTGGACCTTAGCAGTTTGATTTGCACGAATTAACAGCTGAAACTTTTCCAGATCTGGAAGTCACTACTAACTGCTAAAGCCAAGCTATGGAATCTGCTGAAAAGGAAGCAACCTTTTGCTAACTTGCATGCAGTCTCGAATATATTTTTAGTGGAAACACCCAGTTGGGTCCAACAGTTAGAGAATTAGGATTAATGACTGATGTCTTCAAAGCAGTGCTGTGTGGCTGGTAAGAAAACCAGCACCTAAACAGATGAACATTTTGTGTGTGCAAGTGTTCAAAGGAGCCTCTATATTGATCTGATTCTTGCTAGTACTGTGAAAAATGAGAAGCTAAACCTAAGATCTGGTTCATGTTATACCATAAATTGGCTAACCCACATGGCAGAGTAGTTCTTTTTTCGAGAGAGACGATTGCCTATATACTGCTATACTCCAGAGAACCTCTGACTCCAGGCAGAGTGGTCCAATGGAGACAAATCCCCCTTTAGACTGCAATGCATTGGACTGCGTAAGTTTGAACAAGTGAATAGGTAGTTGAAGCCTTGTGGGAGCCTCATTATTTTTGTTGATATTGGCTTCCAAGTTCTAGCCTAACTATAAACCAAAATAATTATTGGAGATTAACAGAATGAGTAATATTTTGATACATTTCCTCATCATAAGGTTCATTCAATGGATGGACATCTGTCTCCATCTCTTTCTCTGGCTCAATCTGGCTTGCTAAACAAGGCTGAACTGAAAATATAGCAAGCTGGCTGGGGAATTCTGGGAGTTGAAGTCCAAACATCTTAAAGTCGCCAAGGTTGAGAAATACTGCCATACACTCAGGGCTGTTATAGGACAAGGATTCCATAAAAAGATTCTCCATTTAAAGCCCATTGGCCAACCAGGGATGTGAGATTTAATTTCTGAAAAGGATTCCTCTCCACTGGTAGTTGAGCCTAGTCTTTTCCTTTTCGATGTTTAATTTCAATGTTGAGCTGCATTTGTTCAGAGAGATAAGAAAGGCGATCTGCATATGATTGCTATCACTCATTTGCTCCAGAGTTTTATCACGGATTGAAAATTGAACTCATCACTTTTATGGAAGCTAAGTCCAGTTAAGGTGGGAGTGGGATGGTTTGAAGTTGCCCCTGCTTTCTTTTATTTCCTTTCTCCTCTTATTAGCTCAGATTCTCTCCCGTTTTTTAGCAGCAGCTGTTGTGGGCTTTTTTTGGCCATCAAGATAAAGAAATGACTAAGAAAGACGCTTCAATTTTTTGATGTGTTACCAAACAAATTCACACAATGAGGAATGGATGAAAGCAGACCCAGGACTCAGTGCTAGACATTGTTGACATATTTCATTTACGAACAACAAAAATGATTTTAAAGTTCCCTCATCAAATGCTAACTACAGTTTAGGTTCCTCTCTCCCTCACCAAGGAAGGGACACTGAGGCATTAGCAGTTCTTTGAAATCAGTGTTATGTTTTGAACATGAATAAAATTGCAATTCTTAGAAAAAAGGGGCAGAGTCATCTGAGTTGAGTTTCTTTGCAATACTAGCATGTTTCAACTGGGCTAATTGGAGAAATTTTCTGGACTCTCCAGTCCGACCTCTTCAATTGCATTTTAAAATATTTGTAATTGAAAACAAATTCCTGATTGGAAAACTCTTTGAACTGGGTCTAGAGTGGGAATATTCAAACCACAAATGTCCTTTGGCCAAGGAATTCTTTGATAAAAATCAGAGGAATTCCAGGTTTTAGAACAAAAATAAACCTTCATTTTGGGCTTTCTCTCAAAGCAGGGGTAGCCCTGATTAGTAGTTTAAATGAGGCATTTTATTTTCACACCCTTCTTTACCCAACTTGCCATTTATCAATGTTTCAAAACAGGCCATGATGAAATCAATAACTATAATAAATCATAGAAATGTCTAATTCAATTCACTGGGGAAAAAAAAACTTATGGTGAGAAGAGGCTTTTCAACAACAAAGGAACAGCAGCAACTGAAGGTGGTTGAAAAAGGAGATCAGAGAAACTAATGATTATTTTACGACTGCATCTGCTCTAACGTGGCACTCTCTGGAGTTTTAGGACTACAAATCCCAGAGTTTCCAAGCAAGATCTGTACAATCTCAAGGGTCAGTTTCAACCTGCATCTGCATGCCAGCTCTTGAAAACAACAGTAGCAGGCCAATGCCATCCTCAGAGTCACCCTTGAGACAAGACTGTACTGACACAAAATCATGGATTATGGACTAGCCACCTGCACCTGCTATGAATGCTGTGTGAACCAGATCTCCTTCACTGAATTATTAAGTAACTTAAAAATTGCACAACGCACTAGGCTAAAACATGGTTGGCTAGTTTGTCGTTCAGCTTACCTTGCAAACGCTGTTCTTATATTCTTAAATGAAGATCCTTAGCTCACTGGGTTGATTTGCAGCCATGCTAAGCTATAGTTTAACAATACTAAGCTCAAATCATGCAAATTACTACATGCCAAGGTCTTCTATGGATCAAGTTCTTTGTAAACTTGGCACAAATCCAAACCAAGCTATTTTTTTCTCTAATCAGTGATGAGCCTTTAATATGGTCTTCAGCAATATATTGTAGATCAAGGATTGTGTCTGGTGATAATTTATTTACTGGCAGCTTTACCAACATACTGCAGAATAGAGCAAAATAACAAACAATTCTTTCTCTATATGCCATAGCAAAGCTGTATTTACTAATTTCTGGCAGCTGCTAAAGACACAAATCTGCAGTTGTAAAATGGGAACAACAATTCTTTTGATAATGACTAAGTCAAAGGTTATAAGGAATACTTTTAAGAATCTCTGTATAAATGGTAATTGGATGTTCACAGATGTATAGGACTGGCACTATGCACTGAATGTTTAGCTAAAGCAGCCTGGTTTCACGTATCTCTCTCCATCCTTATTGTTTGAACTTGAGTCATTCTTTTCTCTGGCCAGTTCTCATAGATGCAGCACATCAAGAGACTATTAGATATGACTTGTGTGCCAGCAATTCATATTAAAAGAAACCAAATCTTTGATTTAATAAAAGGATGTTTTGATCTGTTTTGACAATCTTGCTGCAGAAGAATTTCTAAACGTGAGATGACAACCGTACTTATTTGCAGTGTTCTCTTCAATGAATCCTTTCACTGAGAAATCTGCCTGCCTAAACTCTGTCACTCATTTCTATTGAAAAAATGTTCCTGTAGCGTCTGAGAGCAAGAACAATAAGGATTACTCACTCTAACCAGCAGCAGGCTCTTTCCCTACATTGCTACTAGAAATTATTTTAAATGTAGATTCCACAAATTTAATACTGGGTCTTCTAAATGACTGGCCATACACTCACTGCTATTCCACATGTAAACCTGGACTATATCATTGGATTAGATCATTTCTATTCCCACCTAGTTTGGTTCGTGTTCCATTATTTCCACCTCTATGAAGGAGAAGGATTTGGGGTGGGAATGAGACTTCTTCCTGTGCCAGTTGTTTTGATGGATGCATTCCTAAGAACTGGCATATCAAAGTTAATCAGCCTGACATTGAGCTGCTTCTGAAGGATCATATCAAAGAATGGAAGTTGTCACAGAGTCTGAGCTAACTGAAAGGAGATATGTGGCCTCAGAGATGTGGGGGGGGGGTGCATGTGCAGAAGTACTTGAGGAATGTGAGATGTTCTGAACAAGAAGAGGAATATATGTGCAGTTGTGTTAAATCTCTCAAGTCAAGGTTAGAGGACTCAGCCAAAGTTATTATTGATTTATACTTTTATGAACAAAGTTAAGATAAAAAATAGAAAACAGGCCAGTATCTGACACAGCTATGTGACTGAAATTATCTTGGTTGCCACTGTGGAGAATCTATACCAAAAGATAAATGGGGATAATGCAAACCAGCGATTCTCCTTAATCTTTCAACAGCTTTTGACACAGTTGAACAAAATATCCTCCTGAGGTTCCCTGCCAGGAAAAGCTGTAAGAGGCACAATTTTCCAATAATGTTGGTCTTTTCTGAAGAGGAAATCCCAGAGGAAGTGCTGCTGGTTTACTGTTCTCCCCTGGGCCCTCTGACACAGCTTCTCTCTGTGGTATTTAATATCTACTGGAAATTGCTAGAAAAAGCCATGCCCAGATTTTGGCTGGGATGACATAAGGATGCTTTACTGTGTAGCAGAAGTCAGTTCTAGTCTCAAGTCTTCCTTGTCCAAATGCCAATGACATTTCCAGTTGGATTACTATCAAACGCTATGTTGAGATTTTCCTTAAACAGACAGTCCAGGATCTTCAATCAATTGTAATGGTAGGATAAATCTGTTGTCAAAAGGATCAACTGCTTCATGCTGACAGCATTTCCATTTCATTGGCAACCAATTTGTTAGTTCAAAGGTCACTTTCTATCCTTTGAAATCCTAATAATCAGAGATAGACAAGGGCAGTTCCCATAAGCTGCCCAGGTGCAAATCCCACCACACCTCTCCTATCAGTAATTGGAAATCAAGGAGCTGTACCAAAAGCATATTGTGAATGGTTCAAGATCTGTATTGCTCTTCATTTTCTCTTCAGAAGTGCCAATAAACATATGGCTGATATGGCATAAAATGTATAAGCCACAGGATGTGTACGTGTGTGTGGAAAACAGTGCCTCCTGATGAAATTTCTCAGCTTGCTTTTAACTGGAAGATGGCCTCACAGAATCATAGGGATGGAAGAAACCTTGGAGGTCTTCTAGTTCAACTCTGCCTAAGGCAAGAGACCTTCTTCCATCCCAGAAAAAATGTTGTCCAATCTTTTCTTGAAAACCTCCAGCATTGGATACCCACAAATCCAGGAGGCAATCTAATCCATTGGTAAATTGTTCTCACTGTGAGGAAATTCCTCCTTATTTCCAGATGGGATCTCCTTCTAACTAGCTTCCACCAGTTGCTTCTTGTCTCCTGGGCCTGGATGCTCGTGACTATTTTATTCCCATAAAGGTGGGATACAAATAAATAAATAAATATACATTGAATCAGCACCTTTTCATTGTATAAGCTGCTCTGAATATGATTTATTGCAGAAAATTAGGATGTAGTTGTCATTATTCAGTTACTTCCAACTCTTCTTGATCCAATGGACTACAGTTTACCAAGTTAGTCTGGCAGCAACTGCCTTCTCTGAGGTGTCAAAAAGTCAGGTTTATGGCATCTCTGATAGCTTTTAGCCATCTTGGTTTCTGGCCTTCATTTTTTCCAAAGCACGGTCTTCTCAAAATATTCTTGAACGATAAGATAACCATTATTTTTTATTTTCATTTTTGAGGGGATAGTTGGGATATATAATGTTTGAAATATAGTTTATTCTGGTTGAGGGTTAACAAAAACTACTAATTACAATCTAGATGTAGGTGAGGTCCACATTTGACTTATTGTATTGTCCAACTTTACCCAATCATTGCTGAGATGAAGTCTGACCTCATTACAGTTATTTTGGCACAAATATGATTGTATAATTAATACACTGTAAATCTCAAATTGAGATGCTTGTGGGGTGATTTGATTGATCATATGCCATCTTAACAACCACATATATTTTCTTCATGACAATCTATCTAGATCATTTATGACAGCCGGGAAAGCTTTACCAGCCAAAAAGCACCTGTTTCATGGCCGTTATAACTTTGAATGGTAGTAAAACCAGTCATTGAGTGAGGACTATCTGTAGGACAATTTGAGCCTGTTCATTTGTGCCTCAAGTAGAACTTTGGGTAAATATGTTTGATGAGCTATTTCAGGGGTGTCAAACTTGATTTCATTGAGGCCCGCATCAGGGTGGTGATTGTTGTTGGGGGACAATTGTGTTGGGGACACCTGTGGTGGCCCGAGCATTCTGCCAGCAAAAATGGGCTCCTGAGCCCTGTTTTCAGCTGGGATGGTCTCCTGCAACTAGCAGAGGCTAGTGAACAGAGCTTGGGAGCTCTTTTTTTGCTGAAAGAGGCACTGTGGGCCGGTCCTTTGCTGTTTCCAGGTTGGCCCCACAGGCCAGATCTAAGTACCTAAGTAGGCCGGATCCAGCCCCTGGGTCTTGAGTTTGACACTCCTGAGCTATTTGTTGCTTTTCCTGGCTGTCCATAGTATTCTAGCACTAGCACTTAGACTTACATACCACTTCACAGTGCTTTATAGCCCTCTCTAAGCGGTTTACAGAGTCAGCATATTGCCCCCAATAATCTGAGTCCTCATTTTACCAACCTCGGAAGGATGGCAGGCTGAGTCAACCTTGAGCCGGTTAGGATTGAACTGCCAAACTTCAGTCAGCAGAATTAGCCTACAATACTGCCTTCTAACCACTGCGCCACAAGAGTTCATTCTCAGGAATCTTTTCTTTTCTTGCACCAAATTTCAAAACTGCCAACACTCTTTCTATGTTGTTTCTTCAAGTTCAACGTTCCCTTCCAAAGCCACCACCACTTGCACATTTCTGATCTTTGTAGGTACAATATAGACACAATGTGGCATTTGAATACCTTTTGCAAAGCCTTCACGGCTGCTATGCTATGAAACAATTAAGATGCATTTTTATTGAGGTAAAGCACTGACCCATCAGGTTCAGTAGTACCTAAATGAAATTTCCCAGTTGGGTATCCTTCAAATTTAGATCACATCACATCACCCATTGCTCCTGCCTGCTGGATCAGATAGAAGTTGTTCAAAACATCTGGAAGGCACAAGGTTAGGGAAGGTTGATTTATACTGCTCTCCCAGACATTTCCCAGCCCCAACTGGAGATAATAGAGACAAGTTAGGATTTTTCAATTTACTTATGGCTCTTCCACTAAATTTTCCACAGTATTATCAAACATACAGGAAATGGATCAGATCCTTCTTTACCTCAGTGGTGCAGTGGTTAGAGTGCAGTACTGCAGGCTACTTCCGCTGTCGGCTGCCTGCAGTTTGCCAGTTCAAATCCCACCAGGCTCAAAGTTGACTCATCCTTCCATCCTTCCAAGGTCAGTAAAATGAGGACCCAAACATGCTGACTCTGTAAATGAGAGGGCTGTAAAGCTCTATAAAGTGGTGTATAAGTGCTATTGCTATTTGCATCCCATTATCTTTTGACAGTTTGTGCACCATATACTGTACCTTCTTTTTCAAACTCCATTGTTTAAAACTATATTGTGAGTGGCTGTAAAAAAATATGGAGCCCTACATTTAGAAGTGATGTAGTGTTTATGCTTCTGTGTAAGAACGTAAGAGCTCTTCTTGATCAGGCCAAAGTGTCGCTCATCTGCATACATACATACATTGGAGCTCGGTATGAATTTTCTGTTTGGCCATCCTGATAATAGTTGCAAGTAAGCATCTTTTCCTGGAGTTTCTCTAATATTTATTTTAAAAGTTATCAAAGGTCTAATCTGTGTCTGTAATAGAAAACAAAAGAAGTGTGGTGTGTGTACCAAAGGTATGACTTCTGGCTACAGAGAATATCACATTTATAATACAAAATTCTGCCAAATGCATACAAGTTTAGGAACACACACATTATTGCTGATGCTGTAGTAACATATAAGTATTTTCTCTCTCTCTCTCTGACAGCTACCAAGACGCTAATTGCTTAATGCCAGGGTTAGCCTTGAAATAGCATAAAGTACCTGCGTACCTCATACCATCTTATATACTCAGTATGGCAAAGGAAAAGTCCAAATATTCCTTTTCTACAGCCAACATACTACTTTGGTCCTATGCTTTGTGTCTTTAGCCCATATTGGGCAGTCTTGGTTGAACCAGACAGTAAACCAGAATACTAGATCCGTGCCTCTTCCATCCTAATGAGATCACTTTCCCTGGCTCAGCCAGTATCCCAAATAGGTCTTTTTTGGGATACTTTTGGTTGCCTGCCTGCCATACAACTGGGAGGGAGAGGTTGGCTTTTAGCCAATGTAATGAACAGCTCTTAGCTAGAGAGGAGCTGGTATTGATCTCTGCTAAGTGCTGGTTGTTCCCTCTGTGCTGATTCAGAGGTTGATTCATGCAGGAGTGTCCAATCAAGAGGCAGTGGGGGAAGGAGAAGACTAAAAAGGACTACTGGTCCTGGAATGAGGTAGCCCATTGCCTGGGCTTAGTGGAAGAAGCAAATGAATCTAATATCTCAGTGTAGCATGATGGCTACAATGGCAAACTTGGGGCTCTCTAAGAAAGACTGGCCTTTATTTGGATCAGGCACCACCATCATGGCTGCCAAGTAGAACAGGCAATAAGGAGAATTCCATCACCATTTCTTTTTCCTAAAGAAGACATGCATTTCTGTAGCAAATCCCAATGATCAACCTTAAAACTGAATTCCCAGTAGATTGCTCCCAGTTCCCCTTAGGAATTAACTTACAGTAGTTGTTGAGTGGCTTAGACCCATGGTGAATTGTGCTACTCCTTTCATTTGTTGGCATGCTGCACAATGGCTTTTTAGTGGGCAGCAGAAACACCCTTTCTTCTACAAGTGCCTTTTGCTCAATGTTTTGTACACAGAGAGCAAAAGCTTGAAAGTTGCATAACTGCTGAATCATTCTAATGCAGGAGGTTTTTAAGAGTTCTGTCCCTACCCCAGCAGTGAGGGATTTGAAAAGATTAAGAGGTGATGATTTCATGCAAGGTTGTACTATTCAAAAGCTACACATGTATTATTCATACTCACCCACACCCACCTATTGTGGTTTTTAAGTCAATGAGATGTAGCTGCACATTTCTCAGTATAGATTGCAAGTGATTGGCTATTTTTCACTTTCAAGGAAAAGCAACAAGTAAACTTGGTTTGTTGATGTAAGTACAAAAATCTGGCTTTTCAGCTCTGGCCTTGAAGTCTAGAAATTAAGCAAATAATTCCTTATCTATCACATGTCAATAAACTCTTCACCCATTGAATTATGCCCATCATGCCACAGTTAGTAAATCCTAAAGCCTTGAGCATCAGAAATAAACATGAAAAACTTAACAGCAAATTTAAGGTTTATTAAGGAAGAAGAGTAGGCTGGGAAAAAGGTCATTTTAGGAGAAATTCATATTTGGCATAGCTGTTCTTGCCACTGCTTTCAACCATTGCAGACATGTTTCAAAGCTGTACATGGGTTCTTCATAAGAATTTGTATGTTTCAGAAGAGGAAAATTTTGATAGTGCCGGTTAAAGAAGCATAGCATAAAGCTCATAATGAACTCACCACAGTCATATGATGTTTACAATTCCCTTCTGGAATGTTTTCCCTGGGTACAAAACAATTTTATATCTTATGTTTCTGAAACATCAAATGAAGAAAACCCCTACTAGCCTGACTTTCTGACCATGCTCATCTCCTTCTTTCCTCCCATCTAAGCAACGTAATGTCTTACTTCTTTCAGGTTTATGAATCATTTTCAAATTAGATTGGTTTTCCCCAAAATTAAAGTACAAACAGTTCTTTAAATAATAGCTTTGGATATCGCAGGGGCTGCTGTATCTCGGTGATGAAATGCCAAATGCCTTCTAGGTGGCAGTAAGGAGTTACTTTTTTTAGCATTGTGCCTTTTAATGGTGGTTTGGACTTTTGCAGCCTAGAAAGAGTACTGTAGTCTGTCAGTCAAAAAAAAATGATGCAGAAGCATTAAGGAAGCATCATACTTTTCAGACAATTGTCAACAAGAGCCTCATTACATCCTTTCCTTTTTGCTATGAATCTCTGTACTTTCCAAAATCAGCATTTTTCTCCTTCCCTTTCTGAAATGGCTTTCCAATACATAATATTTTAGAGGCTGCAAAGATTTACTTACAACTGGGTTCCAGATTTTATGGAAAGATGAACAGACCCCATGCCTGGCTATTCATCAGCCATCAACAAACTTGGCCTTCACTGAATTGAATGAAGTCACCCCAGGTTTCTTAGTTTATTTATATGGAATCAAAATAAAAATAACCAAGATTTTCTCACAAATTGACAGGGCATATTAAATATTTTTTTTTAAGCTCAGTGCATTCTTTGCACTTTATGAAAGTTCACTGCAGTACTGTAGCTTTGTAGAGGAGCAGGGGATTGGATGTTTCCATCTAACCAAGAATGTCAACTGTTCGGAGACAATCACTTCCCTTATTTTGCTTTGTTGGCTTGCTTCTTTGATATGGCATACATTGCCCCATCATGTCTGTCATTTTATTATTATACCTTTAACAGCAATACAACAACTTGCAATTGTAAGCAAGTAGTTACATTTATTTCTCTAAATGGGAACTATTCCTATGTAAGTTTCAGCAGAACAGACTTTGAAAAAAGGTACCCAACCTGGAAACGTTAATAGGCTTTAGAGTCCTGATCACCTGAGAATCATACAATGGGTGGTCAGTTTCTTTCATAGTTTTGCACTAAATAGAAATCAAGAGGCCCAATACAGGAAAAAATATACCTATTGATATCTGATGGTCATATAGCTGTAAAATCAACTTATAGTCTATACACTCAGGAAAGAAGACAGAAAGATGTTTTATCATAAACCAATGTTCATACATAATGCTAAAACATAATGAGGATGGTATTTATTTTTAACTTGGCTTAACACTCTGTGTGAACTAGATACACTAATCGTGTAGAAATCAAGGCTAAAGCAAACTGTGCTGTTGCGTAGATGTGAACCTAGCAACTGTGTCCATCTACTAGGTATCCATATCTGGGCTATGCAAATCTAAAAGACCATTAGATGGCAACACAGAGAATGCTCCAAGTTCTTTCCTATGATCTGGATGTCATTTTCACAGCCCAAAGTATGCTTAGTATCTATTTCAGCAATGTACTTCCTGATTAAAGCAACTCTCCCCTGTCTTCCCTAGAGGTCATTTCCATCAGTTGTTACTTCATGCTTTCATGTGGAGATATCAGGGAGTGCACTATTGGGATCTTTCTGCATCCAAAGCAAGTTCCTGACCACCAATGTATGTCTGCCTTCAAATTGCACATTCTGTAATACTTGGATCTCATGCCATAATCATGCGTGTTAAGGAAAACAGTGACTTCCAGGCAAGTTACTGGGAGGAAGAGCTGCTTATCTTTATCCTGCAACAACTGTGATCAAGATTACCTGGCAAGAGGAGGAAGATGGTGTAAGTGGTGTGTTTGCTAAAGGGCTGTGCTACCAGTGGGCTGCAGACTCCCCAAAATTTCATGCCCTTTTGTGGAGCCACAGTTGCCTTTGGCCCATTAGCCAAATTAAGATAAATCAAATTGTGGCTTGGGGCCACGTGTGATTGGAATCTTTTTCTCTCTGGGCAGCTATTGTGGGAAGTTCCTGAGATATTATTTATTTACTACATTTTGAAACCAGCGATCAGCAACAGCTGCTAGGCCATAAACCAGAAATTCATGTCTAAGGGTGCCAGACGATGGTTTTCTAGACTGGGAAGAGGAAACTTGTGACGACTTCCCCTTCCCAATGCCTTTACTATCTCCAGACTGAAAAATATCCCAGGAGATGAACAAGAAACTAGGAAGTCAATAATAATAATAATAATAATAATAA
>JAEANM010004948.1:0-20159 GCA_017656035.1 Myanophis thanlyinensis
GCAGAGTAAAATTTTCAAATGATGCAAACGCAGCAGTATTTACCAAGATACTTTAAATCAGCATTTATAGCTGGCATAATTTTTAGAGAAAAATAAATAAGAGCTGGGTGAAGGGATGACCTCACTGCTTCTGCCTAGAGCAGTTGCCCCAATCTGGTGACCTTCGATTGCGTTGGAATGCAGGTAGTCCTCGATTTAACGACCACAAGTGAGCCCCAGAATTTGTTGCCCCGTTTTACGACTTTTCTCGCCACATTCGTTAAGCAAATCACTGCAAGTGGTTGATTTAGTCACACGATGGTTGAGTGAATCTGGCTTCCCCATGGACTTTGCCTGGCAGATGGTCGCAAAAGATGATCGCGTAACCCCGGGGCATTGCAACCGTCATAAATATGAACCAGCTGTCAAGCAGCCAAGAGTGTAAATCGTGTGACCATGGGGATGCCGCAATGGTCATAAGTGTGAAAAAATAGTCATAAGTAGTCACTTTCACTGCCATTGCAACTTTGGTCACTAAATGAACTTTTGTAAGTCAAGGAATACCTGTATAGTCTCCAGAGTTTCTAATTAATATGACTGGAAATGATGAGGGTGGTTGTGGTATCCTAGAGCAGAGCAGATGGAGGAAGGCTAAAATTAATCTCTGAGAATGCATGGTAAGAAAGAGAGATTTGTTTTGTCTGACTTTTTATGGGCCACGAAATTATACTACAGTAAGAAGAGAAGCTATAAATCCTGCGTACTTTGTTTGCAAGCATTTGGGGGAAGGTGATGAGTGGGTAATGGGTTAGCCCCAGAAGAGTTGGACTAAACATATGTCTTGTCAGGGTTGCGTAGAATAGAAAGCTTGTGATATTTACCTAAGAAAACATAGCTATGTAACTTTGAAACCTTGCCTCAAATGTTCTCTTGACTGCTAGCAACTGACAACCTTCTTTTCTTGTTTGCTGACCTATGTTTTAAATCAGATCTGGTAAATAAATTACAAAGATTATGTGCCATTTGATTGGGTCCCTGGCTACACTGCAGGAACATCTGGGAAACTTTGAAGAAATAAGAATTACCAATACTTAGCTCAAAACAGAGCAGAACAGAAAATGACTGGTTTAATAGCACTTTAATAGTTTTCCTTGTATAATGATAGAAAATGGGTAATTTTATGTCTATATTTATGTTCTTATATATATATCTATATGTAGTTAAAAATGCAAGACTGGCATTAGGGAGATCAAGGTTCTAATCCATCCTCGGTCACAGAAGTTCATTGAGTAACTGGGCCATTACCTCTCTTGCAATGCAACCTACAGTACCTCACATGGTGATGATAGGGAAATGGGAGAAAAGAGAGTGCTATGTGCGCTGCACCAAAGGTGGGCTACAAACCTAACTAATCAACAGATGAACTTTTCTCCTCCCTTTGAGAAAAATAAGAGGCCTAAGGTAGATTAAGTATGGATAGTAAGAATTTGTCAGAATTGATATGTTCTGCTGTAAGAAGTCTTGCAGTGCCGGAATCCTGGGTGAGAAAAAGAATTTTAAAAGGCCGAGACTGATTTTAAATCATGTAAATTGCATTCAGCATCAATGGATATAATCTTTATGATTGAGTAAACCTATTTAAAACTGTAAGAAGTGGGGCAGTTTCTGGGATGGATAACCCAGTTCCATTTTCACAGGGCAGACAACTCGGCTGCATTTTTGCAGGCAATTAGAAATTTTTGAAAGCAGAGCTGCTACTCTCAAAGCAGATTACATGTACTTGTTGCTTTAGCTATTGCAACCTAGGTAGTGTAAAATCATGGCTGGAAGAGAACATTGGGTCAAGCTGTCATTAATGCTTCATTACACAACCATGGAATCTGCCTGACCATTTTTCTATAAGGAGTAGACAGATTAATAAGAGTTTGAAGCGACATTGGGGGTCTTCTCATCCAACCCCTTGGTCAAGAAGGAAGTACCATTTTAGAAAAATGGTCATCCAATCTCTTCTTAAAAACCTCCAGTGTTGGAACACCCAGAACTTCTGGAGGCAAGCTGTTCTACTGATTAATTGTTCTGTCAGGAAAATTCTCTTTAGTTTTAGGTTGGATCTCTCTTGGATAAGTGTCCATCTGTTAGTTCTTCAGGTGCTTTGGGGAATAGGTTGACCCCCTCTTCTTTTTGACATTCCAATAAATATTAGAAGACTGCTATTAACATAATGTTGTATATTATATAATATTATACAATATTAGAAGGTGCTGTTGAGTACAGAGATGCTTGAACTTGCAAGGCAGAAAAAAAATCAAGTAATGCTTGGTAGGTACACTGTTTAAATACGGAGTGTGTTCTTCCTTTTCAAAATTGGCTAAGGACCTTTTCCAGCAGAAAGTTCCATGTTCTGATTAAGTGGGGCTAAAGCACAGCTCATACATTTTATTTATATGTGAGCCGCCTCCTTGGATCACCTCTACCCAAATGTCCATGTATTTTTTGAAATTTTAAAATATGCAAGTTGATCCACACAAAGACTGACCCATCGTAATGGCCAAGCCTAAAATATGATTGTCAGAAAGTATGGTGGGTAGGAAATCGTTGACATTATAATGTGGCGCGAAGGGAGAGAATTTGATTCTCTCCCTCCGCCCAAAATAGTTGTCATTCACAAGCCACAAACTTCTTATTCAAGAGGAAAGCATTATTTTCCTTTGTGGGCATCTCTGCATCTGATTTATACAACTAGACCCCCTCCCCAGTTATTTATTTTGTGCTGCCCAATTATAAAATTGAAATCCACTTCTGCGGCTCAGAAAAAAAGCTAAAATAAAGAAAAGAATGGATTGCTGTTTTAAGGAAAGGTCAAAGAAGATGGCCTCATTGATTGCATTTGGTCTGGTGGCTTCTGGACACCCCCCCCCCCCCCCACTCATGACTCCAACGAATGAATACTGAGTAAAAACCATCTTCATACACAGTTTAGAGGCATTTGATATTTTTCGGTCAAATGAAATTATTTGTAGCCAGCCACATTTGCTTTGACACATAGCTATGCTTGATACAAGTTGATACCTTGTAAAACTTCATCTAATGGAGCATTCATTACCTTAGCTAAAACGGGCCTCACCTACAAATGTTTGTAACAAAAGCTCTACATATTTCTGCATCAAAGTAAATGTGGTTAGTATATTTCCCGGCATAATTTTACAGTTTGTTTGCTGCTTTAAGAAAGCAAGTTCCTAGCATTTCTTGTTTCAGTGAAACCCATAATTTGCAGATTTTACCTGTCATTTCCACAAACCAGATGAAAATGGAAATCGTATAGAAAATGTAACCCACTTCAGTTTTCCGGTAAACTCCCCTAAAAGCAGATCCGACAACTGCAGCACAATGAAGAGCTGACAAGAAGACTAGTTCTCTTAATTCCTTTCCAAATGAGAAGGCTTGAGATCACCCACAAGTGCTCCAGACCAGGGGTCTCCAACCTTTTGGGTCTCAGGGACCACTAAATTCATAATTTTAAATCCCATGGACCACTAATATGATCTGCCTAATGACTGACCCCTGATTTAGTGCAATATAAAAAATGCAAATAATTTTTCTGCGGACCACCAAAATTTTCTCACAGACCACCAGTGGTCCATAAGACCACTGGTTGGTGACTGCTGGTCCAGACAGTTGCTCCTTGTGAGGAGAATGCAAGATAGCAGCCAGCAGCTTATTTAGAGCTCTGGGAGACTAAAAGGAATTGTCATCCTGTTATTCAAACCACAGCTGGTACCTTCAAAAGCATACTTGGATTTGCATACTTCCTTTTCTAATCACTTAAAGAAATTACTTGTTAACCACTCTTCAGTTACTACAAACCTTTGGATTAATAGAATTCTCAGCATTAGGCAAGGTTCCTCCAACCCTTAGCAAAAGAAGTTTTAAGTACAAGATTGAGGAACTTTTAAAAAAATTTTTTTGGGAATAAACAGCAAAAGGTGATTAGAAGTTTCATTCTGGAAAGTTACAAATGAATTAAAGATCCAGGTGGATTTGAAATAAGATTTTGGAATTAATTATAAAAATCCTCCTGCAGAGGAAAATGCTTGTGTTTTGAATTCCCTTAAAAGAAATATGGTGGGATCGAACTTTGAAGGTTGGATGTTAGAGGAAACTAGAAACAACTAAAGATTATAATTAAAGGAGAAAAACATTTACATTTGTGTTTACTAATACGAATGAATCAAAATAGTTTAACATTGGACATATTAAAGGATATTTTTGAACAATGAACTCAATGTAAAAATTTAAGATTGTCTGCCTTTATAGATAGATAGAAGTTTATAGAGTTTATGAAAAGGGAAAAAGTTTTACTACACAAGATTAACACTGATCTGGATTTAAAAATGGCAGGCTATAAGAATGATATGAAAAAAGATGCTACACTCTCCATATAAAAACTAAGCCTTCCAGCTGATGTCTTAATAACTGAAAGTGATATACAAATAATAAAGCAAGTGAATGACCTAGATAATTTTCCTATACTGAATTTATGAAAGATACTTTTGTAATGCTGTGTTTGGGATATTTGTCTTAAGGGAGAAAGAAAAAAATTAAAATAAATCAAGTTCTAGGACAGTGGTGGCGAACCTTTTACTTACTGAGTGCTGAAACTACGCGCTTTACACATGCTGTTCACACTTGCATGAGGCTCCTCCACATGTACTGCATATGCAACTGCACCATCTGCGCATGCATGCAGCTTTTGCATGTGTAATGCATACACGCTGTGCGCAGACACTCATGCACACATGAGCAATTGCGTGTGTATGTGCAGGAGAGCTCCGAAGACCAGCTGGATTTCCTGTTGCAATTGCGCACATGCACAGCGGAACCCCGAAGACCAGCTGGGTCTCTGCAATCGCGCATGCGTGCATGCGCATGCTCAGCTGGAAGTAAGTTGGCCAACAACTTGTGTGCTCAACAAGATGGCTCTGTGGGCCACCTGTGGCACCCGTGCCATAGGTTTGCCATCACGGTTCTTGGACATTAGGGACTAAAGACCAAGACTGTTAAAAGTAAAAGGAAGTAATGTAAAATTAGTGTATTTGATCAAGGTTCAAATAAATTACTATTTCTGGTAACGTTGCTGATGACTGAATGATAAGGATTTGTTGGAGATATGGGATGTGGAAAGAAAAGATCATTTGAATTTTAAAGGCAATAAGATACTAAAATTGTTTATATTTGGGATTAGGTCTTTATATATTTCTTTTTGATTATTTTTTTCTTTCTGTTCAGTTTTTCTATTTTTTATTTGCGCATTTTCTATTTTTCTTTAATTTTGCCTAGTTTTTATCTTTAAATTGTAACTTTTAATAAAATTATATTTTAAAAAATCTAACATTTCTTACCCTCTGCTTCCTACTTAGTGCAGAAATTTCAGAACTGTTATATTCTTCAAAGGATGGCTGTTTTAGTAATAGATTGAATATCTCGTACACTGAAAAGTTATATGCTGCTAAAATTCTTCTTTTTTAAATTTCTTTATTAGTATTTATTAATATTTACATGATAATAAACAGTTTAACCATATTATGTCATATATTCAATATAGCTATTTACATTCATTTTTATACATTTTGTTCTTTTGATCTATCCATATATACAATTTATTCCAGACCACATAGTATTCTTTCTCATCTTCTCCTTTCATCTTTAGTGTTAATTTATCCATTTCTGTACAATAGAATTTGACCTATGAACATCTCAATAGTTGGTCCTCCAATTTCCAGTTTGTGCATATACAATTCTTGCAGCTGTTATAATATGTATAATGATGCATTGGAGGTGTTTTCTAATTTTGGGGTAAATCATTCCTAATAGAAATATTTCTGGTTTGAGTTCAATTTGTTGGCTGGTTATTTCGTATATCCATTTCCTTTCCTGTTCCAAATATCTATTAGCTTTTGGGCATTGCCACCACATGTGGTAACATGTTCCTTCCTTGTGTTTGCATTTCCAGCATTCCGGCCTCATTTGGGTACATTTTTGCCAGTCTTGCAAGTGGCAAGTACCACCAATAAAACATTTTATATAAATTTTCTTTATAAGCTGTCGACAATGTTAATTTGCAGTTTTTGCCCCACAGTCTTTCCTATACATCTAGTTGTGTGTTTCACCCTATATTTCATGCCCATGCTATCATTGGATCTTTGATTATTTCTTCTTCCATATCAACCTCTAATAAGCTTTATGCTAATAGCACTAATAGTTATATGCTCTAGTTATAAATTTGTCCTCTTTGCCTAATAAAATTTGATCTAATTTTTGTGGTGCCCTGTATTCCATATTGTCCCTTATCCTTTTTATATCTCATATGTGTTTGTAGATATGGCCACCAATCTATTATACCTTGTTCCTTTAATTTTTCCTTTGGTTTAAGATTCTTCGGATGTTCTAAAATTCTTTGGATGTTCAATTAAAATTTGCTTTTTAAGTTTACCATAGCTTATTAGACTTAATGCTATATTCTAGGTTAAAATTTTGTTTATAATTTATATAGCTACCCAGTGTCACAGCAGTAACTCTAGGCCTGTGATGGTGAACCTATATGGCATGGGTGCCACAGGTGGCATGCAGACTCATCTTGCTGGGCACACAAGCTGTTGGCCAACTTACCTACATCTGAGCATGCACATGCAATTGCGCATGCACACATGCATGATTGCAGAGACCTATCTGGTCTTCGGGCCTCCGCTGTGCCTGTGTGCGATTGCAGCAGGAAATCTAGCTGGTCTTTGGAGCTCTCCTGTGCATGCACATATGATTGCTCATGTGTGCATGAGTGCCTGTGTGCAGTGCTCATGCATTGCATGTGCAAAAGCTGCATGCATGCACATATGGTGCAGTTGCACATGCAGCACATATGGAGGAACTGCACACTAGGGCAGATGACACGCACAAATTGCATATTTTTTGGCACTTGGTAAGTAAAAGGTTCACCACCACTGCTCTAGGCAGTTAACAAAAGGTTAAAACCCCAAAAAGAAGTACAATAAATATATAATTAATCGTCTAAAAATGATACTATAACATGTAGAAGATTTTAAAACAATCCCACTATTCTGATTAAGTGGGCAAAGCATTTGTACATTTTATTTATATGTGAGCCACCTCCTGGAATCATCGCTACCCAAATATCCACATATTTTTGACATTTTAAATTGTGCAGGTTGATTCACACAAAGGCTGACCCATCTTAGTAGCCAGGCCTAAAAAAGAATTCTCAGACAGTATGGTGGATAGGAAATCTTTGATATTACAGCTAGTTTTCATCTTATGACCACATTTGAGCCCTGCATTTCTGTTGTTAGGCTTGGGTTGTTAAGTGAATCAATACAGTTTTTAAGGTAGTATCATGGTTGTTAAGTGAATCTGGATTCCCCATTGACTTTGCCTGTAAGAAAGTGATAACGTGACCCCAACCGTCATAACTCTGAGTCAGTTGCTTAGCATCTGAATTTTGATCACATGACAATGGGAATGTGCAATGGTTGTAAATGTGAAAAATGGTCATAAGTCACTTTTTTCAGTGCCTTTGTAACTTTGAATGGTCACTAAATGAACTGTTGTAAGTCGACGATTACCTGTATAGTCTCTGGGGAAGGGAGATAATTAAATTTCTCTTTCCCAATTCACAAGTTGCAAACATCTTACTGAGGATGATGACATTATTTTCCTTTTTTGGCATCCCTGCAGCTATATTGTACAACTATACCCTCCTCCCTCCCTCCCTTATCGTTTATTGCATAATTACAGTTATTGCATGAATTCTCTCATTTGTCTTGTAAAGTAAGTCTTACAGGAATTAGCAACATATGAAGTAATTCTGTATTGTTGTAAGGCTACAATACAAGTAGTCCTTGACTTATAACAGTTCATTTAGTGACTGTTCGAAGTTACAACATCACTGAAAAAAGTAACATAACCATTTTTCACATCCATGACCATTTCCATGTGATTTACATTCAGATGCTTGACAACTGGTTCATATTTATGACCGTTGCTGTGTCCCAGGATCATGTGATCATCTTTTGTGACAAGCAAAATCGATGGGAGAAGCCGGATTCACTTCACAACTGTGTTATTAAATTAACCATTGAAGTCATTCACTTAACAAACGTGGCAAGTAAGGTCATAAAATGGGGCAAAACTCACTTAACGGATTTTTCACTTAGCAACATAAACTCTGGGCTCAATTGTGGTCGTAAGTCAAGGACTACCTGTAATAGAATCATGTAGGTCTGAAAGTACAAATATCACAATATACCATTATTAAAAAGTTTTGAATAGTTGTGGGGGTGCCCTGGATTTCTTTGCCAATTACGTATCTGCTACGCTCCATCCTCTCTTATCTGATTGTTCCCTAGGTAGCATCTTTTTCCCGCCTAATTCTCATAGACCGTTACCTCATTCTTGCTTTCTATAGTTCATTATATTTTCAGCATTCAGAGGTGAGAGAGAGATAGGCGACTCCAAAATAACTTGGTACCCTGATGTGTAGGTGATAAAGTAAGTGATAGCCAGCATTTTGAATTGTGCTCAGATGTTTACTAGAAGCCATTGTGGCTCATGGAACAGAGGTCATTCATGAGCATATTGTGATATGTCCCCCAAAGTCCATACATTCTGGACTAGCTGTGAAACATCATCAAGAACAGGCATATGTAGAGCGTGTTATAGTAATCGAACCAGTGACAACTAAGACACGAGTCACTATGGTCTCTCAGACCAGAAATGGGTGTGGTTGACACACAAGGCAAAGAGCTGTGAAAAGGCCCTCCTAGTCGGGGAAGGCAGGAATCTTGAGTCCAAGAAAACCCCAAATTGCAAACCAGCTCTTTCTGAGGGAGTGCAACCCCAATCAGAGCCAAAGATGGAGAATCTCAGGATCTGGAAGGTCAAGGTGCTAACAGTAGCTGCTTGGTCTTGTCAGGGTTGAACTGAAGTATGTTCTTCACCCAACCTCCACAGATTCCAGACATTGGGAAAGAACCTTGACCTCTTGGTCAGTCTGGAGTAGAGATTTGATATCCTCTGTGTGACACAGTGTAACTCTGTGCCAATGGATAGCCATCCCCAGCAGCTTCAAGTAGATTTAAAACGGATAGGAGATGTAGTGTCCCAACGAACACCGCACACCAGGGGCATCAGGCTCCATCTTCTCACTTCCCCATCCTGCTAACACCAACTTGAACTGAGGAGAAAGGAGAAAAACCACTTTGATACTGTGCCTCTCACTGGATGTACTACTCAAGGAGGATCAGGATGGATGTACTGCTCCCACCTCAAGCACAGCAGACATGGTTGACAGGCGCGATCAGTGCCATCTCAAAGCTTGTAACCAGATCTAAACCCTCTTTAAAAAGAGTCAGATAATGCTTCCTTGAGTGCCTTCTGGAACTGCAAGCCGCCCACCTTCTCAGCTACCTTTCCTAAAAGATCCAAAGGTGCTTTTTCCAAAACTTTCTTGTTTTTCTTCGAAGAGGTTTCGCTTTCTCATCCAAGAAGCTTCTCCAGCTCTGACAGAATGGTAGGGAATGGAAAGATTTATACTCCCTGCAGACAGCTGGTCATCCTAGGTGACAGGGCTTTTCTGCAAGGAGTATAAATCCTTCCATTCTCCTCCATCCAGTCAGAGCTGGAGAAGCTCCTTGGATGAGAAGTGAAATGTCTTCAAAGAAAAACAAAGAAAGTCCAGTCGCCTCTCAGGAAAAAAACACCTTGGGGACAACCATGAGCTGGATGACTGAGAATCTCCATAGATTTTCCTAAAAGAAGAAGGTTAGAGATGGGATGGAAGACAGTCAGCTCTCTTTTGTGTTATAGTCCTGCGAATGCTTAAAAAAAGTTAATGTGTCTCTTAAGCTTCCCCACTTTAAACGAAACCTTGCTGTCTTCATTTTCTCCCTAGGCCTTATTTGACTATCCTTGTTACCCTCTTGCCCAAACAGATAAAGCTAGATCAGGGGTGGGCAATTATGTCTCCTTCATGACTCGTGGACTTCAACTCCCAGAATTCCTGAGCCAGCATGGCTGGCTCAGGAATTCTGGGAGTTAAAGTCCACGAGTCATGAAGGAGCCGTCATTGCCCAGCCCTGCTCTGGAGTGTGCAATATCGATTTATATTGTTTATAATTTATACGGTTGCTCATGTGGCAAAATTAACAAGATGAACAGAGCTGGAAAGGGCCTTGGGAGCTGCATGCATTGGCCCATTTGCAACCTATGCTTATCCACGAACCCCTTGGCAGCATAGATATGCATCAACGCCTACGTTCAATTGCAGACAAGTCTGCCACGTAACAGAATAACAGAGTTTGAAGGGATCTTTGAGGTCTTCTAGTCCAACCCCCTGCTCAAGCAGAAGACTCCATACCTGTTGTGGCCCGACAGCGGCCAGCTGAGCTGTTGGCAGACTCAGACAGTGAGGAATAACATGAGCCTGTTCTGGAGTCTGGGGAAGACTCTGAGGGATGTTCAGAGACAGCGCTGGGACCAGGGATGCCTGTCAGCCATCAGTTGCTTTCCGCGTCAGACAGCAGTGAAGAGGAACAGGTGGAAACTGTCCCTGATGTGCACATGCGCAGAGCTGCTAGGAGGAGAGAGCAGCTCAGGAAGCAGGGCAGGCGAGGAAGGCATAACGCAGGTGGCCAGTGATAGGCCCTTCCCAGAGAGATTAAAAGAGGAGCGAAGGGGAGGGGGAGTTTGCAGAGAACAACATTTGTTTGTATGGGTTTTTTTTGGGAAAAACTCTGTTCCTGTATTTGTGAGTCATTCTTGGGCCTGGTGCCAATCCTGACAGGAGCCTGGGCTATCAGCCAGGTTTTTGGTTTATGTAATAGTTTTGTGGACAGTCAACTCTACTCTCGAGTCTTAAGAGGCCTAGGACAGAACAATACCATTTCAGACAATCTCTTCTTAAAAGCCTCCAATGATGGAGTCCCCACAATTTCTGAACCGTTCCACTGTTGATTGTTTTGACTGTCAGGAGGAAATTTCTCCTTAGTTCTAGGTTGCTTCTCTCCTTGATTAGTTTCCACCCATTGCTTCTTGTCCTGCCGTCAGGGGCTTTGGAGAATAGTTTGACTCCCTCTTCTTTGTGGCAGCCCGAGATATTGGAAGACTGCTATCATGTCACTCTTAATCCTTACTTTCATTAAACCAGACATACCCAACTCCAGCAACTGTTTTGAACTCTGGTGTTGCAGAAGACCCCGGAGACTACCATGGACAGCCAAGAAACCATATTGACAGATCATCAAACAAAAAATCGGCCCAGGCTTTTCACTCGAGGCATAAAGGATTGGGCCTTCCTACAACCATTCTTGGTATGTTTTAGCTAATTATCTTTGCTGTTCTTCTCTGCACTCTCTCTAGACTAGAGCCTCAGCATCTTTCAACCTCAAATCACACTGCAATGTCGCTTTTGTCATTCAACAGTAGGAAAATCCTATGGAACCCCATAGAGTTCTGAATGATTTTGGTTTGGCCCACCTCTCAACCCAACAGACCTACCTCACAGGATTGTGATGAACAGCGAGGTCACGTAAGCTGCTGCAGGGGGATACAAACCAGCCCTGTGTCTGTAGTCAGCCTTTCTGGCATTTCCTTCTTCGGCCCGTGAACTCTCTGATGGCTAACAAGATGTGTCCTCCGACTAAATCTCTTCCCGCAGTCAGGGCAACCGTACGGTCTTTCTCCTGTGTGGACCCTCTGATGGCTGATCAGGTTGGTGCTTCGGTTAAATTTTTTCCCGCAGTCCCCACATTCGTACGGTTTCTCCCCCGTGTGGATTTTCTGGTGCATTTTCAAGCCCGACCGACGGGAAAAATTCTCGCCGCAATCAGAGCAGGTGTACAGCTCCCCAGCTGTATGGATTCTCCGGTGCCGGAGAAGGTGCTTGTTCCGGCTGAAGCTTTCCCCACACTCGGAGCACATGAACGTTTTCTCGCCCATGTGGTTCTTCTGGTGCCGGATGTACGTGGAGCGATCGCAGAAGCTTTTGCCGCAAAGCAAGCACTCATAGGGTTTTTCCCCCGTGTGGCTCCTCCGGTGAGTGATGAGATGGTGGCTTTGGTTGAAACTCTTCCCGCACTCTGTGCACTTGTATGGTTTGTCACCAGTGTGGAGGCGTTCGTGGCGCACCAGGCTGGATTTGTCGCAGAACTGCTTGCTGCAGGAGGCACAACGGTAGGGTTTCTCCCCTGTGTGCATGTGCTGATGGGAAACCAAGCTGGAACTACGGCTGAAGGTCTTCCCACAGTCCGAACACTGGAAGGGTTTCACCCCGGCGTGGATTTTGCTGTGGTTGTTGAGATGCGAGCTGCGGCGGAAGTGTTTCCCACACTCCGAACATTCGTAGGGTTTTTCCCGGCCGTGAACTCGGATGTGCACGATGAAGCCGGCTCTGGAAATAAAGGCCTTCCCGCAATCGGAGCATTCAAACAGCTCCTTGCCGGTGTGGGCCTGGAGATGCTTGTTGAGGCTATGGAAGAGTTTGTCACTCGGTTGCTTCCCTTTGGGGATCGGCTGCCTGAGAATGGTTGCGTAGAGGTCTCTCCTCTGCAGTGCAACAGGATTGGTCTCTGGTTCTTCTTTGGTTGGCTTCTTCAGATTCAAAACAGATTCTTTTAAATCCTGGTCATTTTCTCTCTCTGCTATCATCATCTCCTGGTGGTATCTTTGCCCTTCGTCATCTGCCAAATACAATAATACCCCCGCCGATTAATATCTCTCTCTTTAGGGTCCAGGCAGGGCAAGCAATTCCTTGGGCTGCTCAAACATGCCGAGGAATAAGGAAGGGTCTTCAAGGATGGGGGATGGGAAATTTTGCAGAGAAACCCATTTTTTGCTAGGGAAAGAAAAATGGGAACCTCAGAAGCAGGCCAGTGAAAATACAGATAGTCCTCAAGTTATGACCACTCGCTTAGTGACCATTTGAAGTTCCAGTGGACATCCCCAAAGTTACTTATGACCCAGTTCTGAAGTTCCAATGGCTGCCCCTTTCCCTCACAATCACCTGACCACATTTTGGGCCCTTGGCAACTGGCGTTTACTTCTGGTTTTTTGACAAAAATGCCCTAGAGTGAACAGTGAGCTCACTTAACAGCTACTGGAAAAGAGGTCATAAAAATGAGTCCAATTAGATGTAACCGCTTTACAACTATTGTGATCTATGATCTTAATAGGCAGGCTCTATTACGGCCGTAAATTAAGATTTACCTCTCCTGCCAATGGTCACCCTACCTACTGCTACGTAGGGTGAGATAAGGAAAGGTGGCATGAAATGCCTCAGATTAGCAGCACCTCATGCTGCAGCTTTTTATTACAGTAAGATATACACATAGCAAAATATATATTTTGTCCATTTCACTGCATCCATCTAGTTCTGGCCGAGACTCAGATTTCTTTTATCTGACCATTGTTTCGGTCGTAACTCCTCCTTCTGCCCCTCAAGGTTAGTCCCTCTTCCCATTATTGGTAGTCCTCAACTTATGACTACAACTGAGGCCCAATTTCTGTCGCTGGGCAAGACAGTTAAGTGAGTTTTGCCCTCTTTTATGACCTTTCTTGCCACATTTGGGACCTGGCTTGGGACCCGAGTACTTATGGGACCACCTGTTGCCACCATCAGCCTCCAGCCGACCGGTACGTTCCCACAGGTTGGGCCTCCTCGGGGTTCCATTGTCGGGATGGTGTCGCTTGACAGCCCCAAGGGTGCGAGCCTTCTCTGTGGCTGCACCCTCCCTCTGGAACGAATTGCCCCCAGAGATTCGGACCATTGCGGACCTACGGACCTTCCGGCGCACACTAAAAACCCACCTATTTCAGCAAGCCAGTCTGGCCTAGTACTTAACAGGGTTTTAAATTTTAAATTTAAATTTTTAAATTTTAATTTTAGTTTTAATATTTTAATTAATTTAACTTTAACTTTTATAATTGGGTTTTTAATGAATTAGCCACTTCTATATTGTATTTTAATTTGGTTTTTAATTGTATATTTCTGTTTTTATCGGGCTGTGCACCGCCTCGAATCCCTAGGGAGGGAGACGGTATACAAGTGTAATAAATAAATAAATAAATACAGTTGTTAAGTGATTCACTGCAGTGATGACATGATTGTTAAGTGAATCTGCTTTCCCCACTGCTTGTCAGAAGGTCACAAAAGGTGATCACATGACCTCGGGACATTACAATTGTCATAAACATGAGCAAGTTGCCAAGTGTCCAAATTATAATCACGGGACCATGAGTCTCTTTTTTTCAGCGCTGTTGCAACTTTGAACGGTCACTAAATGAATGCTTGTAAGTCGGAGGGCTACCTGTACATCCACAGGGAATTAGAAGCCTTTCTGCTGAACTAGTGCTGCTGAACTACAATTCCCAGAAGTCTTCACCCTCAGCCAAGTTGGCTAGGACAGCTGAGAGGAGAGGTTCAGCAACATTCTGAAGGCCGAAGGTTCTTTGCATTTGTAGTCCTCATGTTATGAGGGCAAAGGCGATTGTTATTGCCATTGCTAAACAACACAGTTGTAAAGCATGGTCTCATATCACCACCTTTTTTTTTTAGCAATGGCAGTTTTGGCAGTCCTGGTTGCCATAATTAAACGAGGACTGTGTAGCTTGTTAAGGACCTCATGTGATCCCAGCCTCCAACTTCCCGCCAGCTTCCCCATTGACTCTGCTTGTGAGAAGCCTTTTCTTTTCCTGTGATCCTTTGTATGGACAACACACACACACACACACAAATCAAGTTACATAATTTGAATTCTCCAGTCCCAGGATGGAGGCTGATGCTGCAAAGGCCGCCCCCCCACCCCACTAGTGGTGAAATTCCACAATGAACAAAATGGAGGACATGAAGTTTCCATGGCTGAGAGCGAAGACAGCTGGGAGTTGTAGTTTACCAACAAAGGAACCCTTACCTGTCGTGTAGGTATTCCCATCCTCCTCTTGCTTGACCTCCCTGCTCAGCTGCCTGAGGTTAATATCCAGAGAAGTTTCTTTTCCTTCGGGGAAATTCACTCCCCTCTCTTGCTTCATCCCTGTCATCTGGAACGAAAGAGAAGTTTTAATCCATAACAAAGAGTAGAGAAAAATGGCCATTTTTTAGAGATAGGTACTTCCTACCCCTCCTTTGTCTCTTTGGGGGCAGGTGGGCATGTTTGCTAACAAAACAGGGTGGCCTCCCCACCCCATCCCATCATCATTTTCTAAGAAGACAGGAGAAGACCCAATGAATTGAAATAACAATGACATAGTAAGAGCACTTAGATTTATATTTTGATTTTGTTAGGGATTTGAACTCGGGACCTTCTAAATGCAAAAAGGGGCGATAACTTACAAGTTTCTAAGAAAGAAAGCCTGTAATCTAGTACAGGTAGTCCTCAACTTATGACCACAACTTGAGTCCCAAAATTCTTTTCCAAACATGGCTCTTAAGTGATTTTTGCTCCATTTTACGACCTTTCTTGCCACAGTTGTTAAGTGAATAGCAATAGCACTTAGACTTCATAGTGCTTTATAGACCTCTCTGAGCGGTTTACAGAGTCAACACATTGCCCCCAACAATCTGGGTCCTCATTTTACCGACCTCGGAAGGATAGAAGGCTGAGTCAACCTTGAGCCGCTCAGTATTGAGGGAATCGAACTGCTGGCAAATGGTAGAATTAGCCTGCAATTCTGCATTTTATCCACTGAGCCTCCACGGCTCCAAGTTGGCAGGGAAGTATAAGTACAAGTAATCCTCCTCTTATAACAGTTCATTTAGTGACTATTCAATGTTACAACTGCACTGAAAAAAGTGACTTCTGATAGTTGTTCAGAGTTATGACCTTTGCAGCATCCCCATGATCACGTGATCAAAATTCAGATGCTTGGCAACTGCTTCATACTTATGACAGTTGCTGTGTCCTGCAGTCACGTCCCCTTTTGTGACCTTTTGAAAAGCAAGGGGGGAAGCCAGATTCACTTCACAACAGGCTTGCTAATTTATCAACTACAGTGATTCACTTAACAACCAAGGCAAGAAAGGTCATAAAATAGAGCACAACTCACTTAATAAATATCTCACTTAGCAACAGAAATTTTGGGTGTCTATAGTATTATGGTTGTAAGTCGAGGACTACCTGTAGTTCTTAACGTACGACTCCAATTGAGCCCAAAATTTCTCTTGCTAACTAAGACTAACTAAGTTCATTGAGTTTAGCCCCATTTTACAACCTTTCTTGCCACACCTGCTAAATGAATCACAACAGTTAAATTGCAACACTGTTGTTAAGTGAAGTGTTTGTCAGACTGTCACAAAATGTGATCACATGACCCTGTGACACTGCCGCCATCGTAAATATCAATCCATTGCCAAGCATCTGAATTTTGGTCATGTGCAACAGTGTGAAAAATAGTAGTGTCATTTTTTTCCAGTGCTGTCGTAACTTCAGTCACTGAATGAATGGTTGTAAGTTGAGGACTACCTGTAGTTTTCTGTTGGACTTTAGGAAGAATTGCCTAATGGTAAGAAGTACAGGTAGTCCTCAAGTTACGACCACTATTGAGCCCAAAATGGATGTTGCTAACTGAAACATTTGCCATATTCTGGCAGCCATTTTGGATGTTCCTTTGATGTATGGTAAGAGTGTGTGGTGGTTAGCGGTGCATTTTGCCAGGGTTTGGATGGCAAGGATCGTATTATGAAATTCAATATAATTCATATATTCAATATGTTTTATTACATTAAGTATTATGTTCCATACATCGAAGGAACATCCGAAATGGCTGCCAGAATACTGCCACCCCTAGGAATAAGAATAGCTCACAAACTCACATTTACACTCAGAAAAAGAGCTATCTAAAGTCAAGGACAAACTACAGAAGGAAGACAACAGCAACATAGTATACAAAATCAATTGCAACGATGGTAACTAATTCTAGCTAGCTGGAATAAACAGGAAGGCAATTGATAACGAGGATTCATGAACATCAACTAGCAGTTAAAACGGCACCACCAAAATTCCTGACCTCAAACCTCACTTGATCATAAACCACACCAGTTCGATTGGGAAGGACTAAAAATCATTGGCCATGCCAGCACATGCCACACATGTGAATTTATTGAAGTCTGGTATTTCTACCAAAGGAGCAATTAACAAGCATATTGATCTAGCTCCAGTATATGAATAAATCAGACTATTCAAATGACCAGTCAACAAGAGAACCAATCAGCTGCTTAGAATTTAAATCCAGCTCTAAATGAACAAACGACCAACTGATATTTATAAGCTAAGGAGAATAGGAGAAAAAAATCCTGATGTGATGATGTTACCTAATTTGGTAACGAAATGTTCAGAAACTAGAATGAATGAATGAATGAATGCTGCCCCTTTTTTCAGTAAGGTCCAAGAATTTGAGATAATACAACGAATTTGGTAAATAAAAGTTCACAAAGATTATGAGGTGCAAATAGAAATACACATTGTTTATGAGGTGCAAATAGAAACACACATTATTCCATAGCAAGGAAGACAAAGCAGGAATGGTTAAAATGATTATTTTATCCAAAGAGGAAAATATGTTTTCATGTGGATATATCACTTCTGGAATTTGTGCTTGTGAAGAAAAAAAAAAATGAAACTTTGACTTTGGTTTTGTTGATTATAAAGATTGATGTTATAGGAATGGCTAGTTATATGTTAATGTGTAAAAGCAAAAAGTTGAGGTTGGAGTGTGTTCATCTTGTACTCTGTGCTAAGAAGAGTTGGAAGTCAATGCCCCTTTTCTTTCATTTGTCTCTTTGCCTTTGTATCTTACACCTCTTTTCCCCATTCCCTTTCCTACCCTTAATTTCCTGTTTTTTTCTTCTCTTCTTTTTACTTTATATAATAAAAAATTTAAAAAATGGAAAAAATTAACTTGAAACAAGTCTGGAGAGTAAACCACACCAATCTCTCCCCCCCCCTCTCTCTCACTCTCTCTCTCTCTCTCTCTCGTTCAGAAGTCACTTGCTTCTGTGCCATTGCAACTTCAAACAGTCACTAAATGAACTGTTGTGAATCAAGGAGCCAGAAATAACCCTCACCAGCTGATCTGGCTTCTCGCGCTGCCTTAGGAGGAAGCGTTCTGCCAAGGCAACCGCATGGAAGCAGCCCTCGGAATCCCGTTCCCGGATCCAGCTCAGCATCTCCAGGGGCAGGATGGCCAGGAACTGCTCCAGGATCACCAACTCCAGCATCTCCTCTTTGGTGTGCCTCTCGGGCATCAGCCACCGGTGGCATAGCTTCCGGAGTTGGCAGTAGGTCTCCCATGGGCCCTCAGCCTCCCTGTAACTGAGCTGCCGGAAATGCTGGCGCTGGCATTCGAAATTGCCGGCTTCGGTTTGCTCCTCGCTTCCTCCACTTGGGATCCGGAAGTCTCTGCTGTCCAGTTTAACTCTGGGGACCTTCTCTGCTTTAGCCCAGTCAGACATGGCCCCTGCTCCTTCCAAAATGGATGGGGAAGCCTTGGGGCCATGCTGCAGCGCTGCCACCAGCAGCTCGGAGAGCCCCTGGCCCAGAGGAAGAGAGGGGGATGTGTCGAGAAAGTCACACCGTTGTGCTTCGCATTGTCGCGGCTCTGGATTCTCGTCGTCTTCCTGTTTAATGTGCTGAAGTGGAGGGCACAACCCTCCCGATATGACCTCGGTATGACCAGCCAGGTGGCCATGTCTCTCAGACTCCAGATTCTGCTTTTCCATCTTGATTTTTGGAGTCACACCTGGGTCAACGATGACTCTCTGACAACCCGAGGCTGAAATCTCCATCTCCTGCTCCGAAGACATGATCTTTTTCCCTGGATGAATCGAATTCACTTCTGACCTGCCATTTCTTCCCTCAAGTACAAAGGACAACATCCAGCTTCGGGATCCTGCTACCTGGAGGCAAGGGGAGGGCGGGTGGCTAGTCCTCATGCTTCTTACCTCCCCCAAGATCAGTTCCCTAAAAAAAATTAAGAAATAGAATGATTCATGAAGGTAACGAGAAGGATAGGAAGAATCAAACAGGGCCCCTCCAGATGTTCTAAGTTTCAATTCCCATCATCCCCAACCAACAGAGCTAATGGCAAGGGATCATGTGAGGTGTAGTCCTCAAACTTGCCCAGAATAATGTGCTCCTGGTTTAAAGCTAGTCCCTGTATGTTTCTGGCTAACGCTAACAGGGCAGAAACATGCTACATAAGGATGAAGCTCTGATATCTCACACTTCAAATACATAATGGAACACTGATGACGTTACTTAGTTGGGCAATACAATTTCTGCTGGAAAACAACCAAGCTCAGAGAGCACCAAGGACTCCATAGTTCAATCTGGAACTACGGATATTTTCTTCCCCTGAAACAATTCCACATTTTTAAAGTTCCCCCAATTCCCCCGATTCCCTCTCTTCTCCTGAAAGCTATTTTTCCCTTCCTTTTTTTTATAATACCTAATTTGATTACCGTCAGGCATGTTTTTATGGTAGTTGCAGCATCCTGGGACCATGTGATTCACTTAAGAATTGCATTACAGATAGTCCTTGACTTACAGTCATTTGTTTAGTGACCCTTCAAAGTTATAACAGTACTGAAAGAAGTGACTTATGACTGCGTTTCACACTTACGACCATGTGCAGCATTCCCGCGGTCAGATTATCAAAATTCAGATGCTTGGCAACTGCCCTGTTTATGATGGCTGCAGAATCCTGGGATTGCGATCTGACAAGCCAAGTCAATGGGGAAGCCAAAGTCACTTAAAACAGCTGAATTTACTAACTTAACAACTGCAGGGATTCACTTAACTGTGTCAGGAAAGGTTGTAAAATGGGGGCAAAACTCACTTAACGACTGTCTTGCCCAACACACTTGGACAACAACTTTGTTTTACTGGTATTAAGAGAAATTCAGGTTTCATTTGTCATTGCAACAGAATGAATATTAATGCTATCAATAGATAGCTTCAGATTGTCACTTGTTAGTTGAGCTCCACGGGTTAAGAGCCGTCCAACTTTTTCCCCCAATCTGATTTCCCTTGCAGGGTTGTGGTTGTGGTTTATCCCAAATAAACCATTCCGACTTTGGAAGTTCCTTCCAACTATTCTATTCTATTCTATTCTATTCTATT